>WTXH01000021.1:0-271432 GCA_022376555.1 Russula compacta
ATTAAGCAAATTAAGCAGCTTAGTGGGCTTAGGTGCGGAATAAGTAAGCTAAGCGTCCTAAGTTTTTTGTACATTTTCCTGATGCTCCAAGAAGCACATCGATAACAACCAAGAGGTGGACTCGCAAATTCATTTTTGGCAGTGCAATCCAACCATATGATATGAATGGTTTTCATCTCTCGCATACCTTCCTTTCTGCGAGATCGATGTTGCCATCCGTCGAGTCACCGGTACATGACCCAAACAAGAAGAGTAAAGGCAGAAGGCAGAGAAACGAGTAAGGAAATCAACTTCCAGCACAACTCAGCTGGTAATAATGTACTTAAAACGTACAACTAAAATTATCCCGCCCATAGGACCTATACAATTGATCGTGCTTCCTCGCGTCCAATGGCGGTAGAGGTAGCCTCCTTCAATAACAAGGGTACTTCAACCTCGGGTCATCGCAACAAAACGCAAGGTTCTTACCAATGTTTTCAATTCTGTTATGCTCACCACCGTGTCTGGTTCATGTTGTCCCCCTGTTGTAAACTCCAGAGCGGATAATTGGTGCGGAGCTGTTGGCATAGTAATTGATCCTCTCTTAAGCCAGTGGCAAACTCGGCCGTGGACCAATTCAGTAGGGGTAGACTCCATTCGTTGTCTGATTAGGCGGCGATTGTTCAACCTGAAGGTGGCGAATGTCAGAATTCATTCGAAAATGGAAATAGGCCTCACAATGCAAGGAGAGAGTTCACGTAGCCTATAGAGTGTCAACGCGTCATTTCCACATCTGACATGGGTACGTACATTTACCCAATGGCAAATAAAACGCCTTGGAAATCAGAGGATTGGGTGAGACGAGGAACTAATCGCGCTATGAGAAAGTATTGGGGCATGAGGTTAAGGGATGGATAGCCTACGGAGATAAGGGAGGCGGTGGCAAGGAAGCTACATTGGTTGGTTCATCGTGTGTCAAATTGACGCAGCATGAATCCTCACCTCGTCAATAGACCAGTGTTGACACTATAGATCATCAGGGTTGCGACTATAGAGTCGGTTCTATGCATGGATGTTAAATCTAGTTCTGTTGCAGAGGTCACAAGACAAAACTCGCCTTGCAAACCCTGCTCTCTTATTGTAGAGACACCAACACATCGACCCGGTAATCAGAAAATCCACGAATGTGGAACCACCCATTCCTACGCTTGTCACCCACTAGCGGGCCATCAGTGGTCATGAAAGAGATTAGACACGGGGGCATACCTTCAGGGAGCCATCACGAGAATATAGCTTGAACAATTGTCTGATTCAGATGTCAGATTTTAGGTGAAAAATCCAGACAGATCACACATACTCTCGGAGAGAGAAGACTGGTATGAGGATAATGGATAAAATTCATGGACAAGAAATGAAAACAAGAGACTCACCATATCCACTGGCTAAGGGGAGCGGCGCCAGCCAAGGTGATTACCAGATTTAGGTGCCAGTAAGCATGCTTACCATAGGAAATAACAGCGACCACGACCTGTGAAAGGATGTTAGGGTGTCCCCTAAGTCAGCCTGGTGCACGTACGATAATTGCTGGGATGATGGCACGTTTGCTCACTGTTAGACAATAAGGTCATGACGGGAGCTATGAAATGTCACAAGAGAAACGCTTACAGAGGTGAAGTCGTCTTGCATAAAAGCTGAGCAACTTCAGGGTGAGTCGCAAAGGAGAAATATGCAAGGGACATACAGTTGTATGATCACGGCCAGGGAAGACTATAGTAATCATGAGTCAGCTGTAATCCGAATCGGCGAGAGCAGAGCCTACATTGATGTCGATCTGAGCCTACATTGAGAGAGCGTAATGTAGTCGTTGCGGTGGAATGTAAATTGAACGGTAGCATACCTCCATCGCCCTGGGCCATGAATCAGAGGAGATTTATTCCAGAATGTGTCAACGCACCACATGTCGATGTTAAGGTTGTCAACATTGCCGAAATTCTGGATCAGGTACCTGATATGATGAGCAATGAGGACAACGGAAATAGTTTGACCTCACCAGTACAGGGCACATATACAAAATGCCGTGTGCACGGTATCCAAGATCCTTAGATGGCATTATGATTGAAATGCGATGATGAGTGTAAGGTCCTACGTACAGTAGTAACGCAACGAGTGCTTTCAGGAATGTCGAATCCTTCTCGCGACAGTCTCGTGACCTAGTCGGTCTCGTGTCAGTTGAATGAAACAGAAGAGAACCAGGACTCATTACCAAAAGTAGATCCATCTGAACAATCCGAGTTGATGAATTAACGTCAACACCAAGTGGGAAGGAAATTCCACTCACATCTGGATCATTGTCATGCCATAAAGGCTATCAGTTCGACAACTCAGCGAAGGGATAGGCAAAAACAAGGAGAGAAGACGTACACTGCGCTAAGGATTAACCCTACGAAGGTGGCACCGTATGTGGACCCAATGTTCACAGCACGAGAGGCACAGTCAGAGTCAGACATATCGATATACTCAAATCAAGCTGCACGAAGGGGAGACAGGGTGGAAGATGGGGCCAACTAGAAGCAAGCGCATTGATGATGGATTTAAGGAGCCGTCCAAAGGCACAGAACCTGACTGTCTGGAAAACACAGCATCCCCCTACAACAGCTCGTAATATTTTCTTATCACGGAAATCGAAATGCGAAATGCAACGCTTTATGAGCGTGTGTTCGGCTAGACCCGGGAGGACCCCAGGACCCCATGAGCACATGAGGAACCCATGCATGTGCAGGCTGGCCCGGACTAGGGGGCGCTGTCAGCGGTCAGCGCATCCCGAGGCTGTGCGGTCTGTGCGCATGAGCAACTTCGAGTCCCTCGTCCACCTCTAGTATCCACCAGTGACCAGTGGAACAATAGATATCAAGCCCACCAATGAATGTAGCCTTGAAGCCATTGACTACCACATCATACACACTCTCGATGACATTGCGTTGTGCTCATCCCAGGCCACTCACTAGCGCTAGCACTCACACATGATCCTCCTTGGGTCTACCAGAACTCATTTTGAAAGTAAATCAGATCATTCAACGTTACCACACTTTTGAAGCTCTCCGCCACTAATAGCCCTATCAGTGTATCTTTCAAACGCTCATAGCGACCTGCCAATTAAGCTGATGGTACAGTAGTCCCCTTGAAACATAGTAACGGGTAAGGGACGACAGCGCACATTTTGGGCCTTTATGTTACGCTCCGTTTCCGCATAATTAGGACTGAAAACGAAAAAGCTGTAATCTCTCTGATTGAGTTCAAGCCCAGGACAATACTGGGTATCTATATGTTTTAGATGCTTTAGACAAGGCAAAATTGACAGTGATTTCAAAGGGACTGAATGTAAATAGTTTTTGAGCGTCTCGTTCCTTGAAGCTGTTGCAGTACAGACCAACTTGGGGATGAGATGACAGGCGACATGTGGCCTCCATGAGGTCTCAGGGTCGAACGAGAGTAACTCATCCAGGGTCTGCGAATTTACGCTCCGATTGGTAGATACGAATGGACTTAAGTTATGAATATACCAAGGCATACCAGGGACGCAGTCAAAGCCTGCGGGGGCTCGCTTGGTCGATAGACAGGTCCATTCACGAATAATATATCTCGGCATATTCACAACTTAAGTCCATTCGTATCTACGGGCTATGTCTTCCAATTGGAAGAAATTCCCACCTGAGTTGTACAGTACATTTCGTGATTTTTCTGCCAGCGCATGCGCCCGACAGGGGCTGGTAGCGGGACCTGGGAAGCCGCGTTTGTAAGCGAAAAGACACGCCGATTTGTAAGCAAATGGGCATGCGGCGTCGAGCAGGGGACGAGCCGCGAAAGCACACTGAACGCGGTGGGGAAAACCAACCGTTTGTGTTACAACCATATGTAACATTGCAGTCTCCATGTAAATGAGAAGTTATGGAGAGAGAGAGCAACGTATGGACGACCTGTGGGGCATTCGAGAAATCGAAGGATTTGTAAGCAACCGATGCGAGCCCCCGTAGGCTTTAACTGCATCCCTGGTATAGTATAGCGTGCTCCATCTGTATCATGAAAAACCCAAAAAAAACCCAAAAAATAGAAGGGGGAAGCGCTCACTAGGAGCTAATTGCGAGCGGAGCTCGCATTTAATCGCCCACAGGGCTGAGAAATCACGAAATGAAAAGGCGAGAAATGGCGGGAGACGTTCCAAAGATTCGCCGTGGCTCGTGCATGCGATCCTGCATCCCTCCATAACTTCAAGTGTGCATCGCCAGCGCGACGTCACATATGCCTGTCTCTAAATTTATTGAGTTCCAACACTCGTGCCCTCGTGCCCTACTCGAACGCGCCTCACGCTCATTTGCTTACAAATCGACGTGTATTTTCGCTTACAAACGCGGCTCGCACGGACCCGCTACCAGCCCCTGTCGGGCACACGCACTCACAAATTTATGTGTCAGCTACGACACTCCATGCTCAGCTGCTGCAAGACATAGCCGTAGATACGAATGGACTTAAGTTATGAATATACTAAGATATATAATTCTGAATGGACCAGTCTATCGACCAAGCGAGCCCTCGCAGGCTTTGACTGCGTCCCTGGTAACATAGATGAGTAGCACATTTTTGGGCATTATAGCTACTTAATGTGATGGAGCCAAGGCTTTTCGGCGCGGTCTCGAGATCTGCTGTTGCGCCTGAGTTGCGTGCTGAGTAATCTATAGCATGACTAAGATATACGGAGCAATTCTGAGAGTGAATACATTGGAAACAATGAAACAATTTGGCTTGGGATTTATGGACAAGATGAGTCGCCCCATGTGAGCCCTTAAATGCGGATTTTTCCCTCGACCTAAGTCGCCCAAATGGGCTCTAACATGTTCACTATTTTTCGGATACCGGGAGATAAAGCTATGAAGGTCCGCCATGTTTGCTCAGGCCCCAAGGAACTTGGACAACTACTTAGTTCACTCGGGAGTGGTAGAGACATGCTCTCGGCCTATATGTAGAGAGTAAGAGAGGTAGTAGGGCGGTTTCAACCAACACTTATAGTGCGTGTCAAGCCGATCGGAGTAGAATTCATTGACCATCGTTGACCACGCTCATACCCTTTCATGACAAGACTCCAATGGTGGTCTGCACTTTCAACACCTGAACCTCGCCCATCGTCCATCTGGCATTTGCAGCACCGTCTCAGATAGTACATTCTACGAGTTTCTTTCCGAACTCTCTATGTTGGGTTGAGTGACACGACCAGAGAAACGCTCACTTCATCGTCCTTGCTCGGCCTCTTTGGTGGCCAGAGCATTGAAGGACAGCAGATCGACACAGTTCTCCGAGTCCATACTAGGCCAGAACAGATAAGGACAACATGGACCGAACCAATGTCCTTGACTTCCCGGCACACTACTAGGATGTTTTGTGAACATGTGGTACGAACTGAGGAACATAGTAAAGACGCAAGGAGGACGACGCCAAACCCACAAAATCTGCGATGGCCTCGGTATCCTCCTCAGGATCTGTTCGACCACTAGGCCAGGCACAGCAATAATCGATGGGCTGTTTCCGACACACTGTACCAGATCAGACTAGTGCTCTGGTTGGCACGACTTGAACAGCCAGTTGATCACTTTCCCTGGGGATTTGCAAAGGAGTGCCTTTTCAAAATTAGGTGAATGCTAGCGCCGCTGGCGTGTCAGAGAGTCTGATTGGTTGATAATAATAACAGTGATACCTGTGCTAGTACTGTGTTTGGCAATGTCAATATCAATATCGATTGACATTTTCCAACTGCCATTGGCGTTGGCGCCGGTGGCGGATACATCACCCAGTCACCAGATCAGGGCCTTATGGAAACAGACGTAAAAGGGTATCCTTCTATGGCCCGACACACTGCCATCGCCGTGGAGATGCAGTGCCAGCTGGACCCCGTTAACTGCTGACCCCTGCGATCAACTTTCCGGGTCCGCCGAACACGGTTAATTATGTTCTCGGCTCTTCCTCACTCCTTGGTACCCATCCTGAACCCGCCGTGCGCGATGCTGACCGGGAGTCAGTTTAATCGAGGGGTGACTGTGCACGAGAAGCGAAGCCAGTGACGCTAGTGAAGGCTGCGCTTGGTTTGACTACTGTAAACGGCGATATGCGCGACACGCTCCAGCTCACTCCTGAATGAGCTATTTCTACGCTGGAAGACGAGAGAAAGTCCCTGACATTTGCTACAAAGGCGATCGCCGGCGCATCCGTGCTGCGCTAGTACCTGCGTACTCCTACTACCCACGACACCCTCATGAGCCTTTTTAGGAGAAGGCGTATGTATGTGCCTCCGACACTGTGAGAGGTCGTTTTTGTAGAACATCCGATCTTGGTCGCTTTATTCTCAACCTGCCAGCTGGGAAGTCATTCGAGGACACCACCTTCTGGTCCGCGAGATTCGCCCTTCCAGAAGGCGAAAGAGGCTCTGGACATTCGACAGGTCAACATTTTCGGGACAATCCAGCAGGAAATCCCACACCTCTATTGAGCGAGCGTACTTCAGCTCTCCGCAGAAGCCTCCAGACGCGCCAGGCCGCTGTCAACCCCAACCTCAGCCTCCGGACTCCTGGTATATCAAGAACCAATACAATATCTCGTCCGAAAGACTGGATACTACTATGTCAGTATGTTATTGCACCATCTGTAAAAATTAGAAGACTCACTAGTACGCTGTCTACTAGTACAGCTGTCGTGCCTGTCATGGTACTGCCGACTTCGGATATACATCCATCATATCGAGGTTGTGTTCTGTTCCGACATGTCCTTGATGGTCAAATCGCCGCGACCAATTATCCCAAAGTCAACTTTTGTGGTTATTGTGTGCACCTGCTGTGTTGTATGACACAATTCCATACTGTAGTTCTACTTATGGCGGCCATCCGCACACAAGGGCAGACAAGTCCTCCCCCTCGATACCCAGTTTTCAGCTCCTGATGATTAGGTGGGATAATCACATTGTTGATGTCTGATGAATTGGCCCAAGTCGAAGAGGATGCCGAGGACTGTGACCTTGATGTGATCGAACATCGGGCTGACGCACGCCATCGTGACGATGATGAGGCAACACTGGTAGGAGGACGTGGCGCTGCATCCATGAATGAAGACGCAGTCGTCTTTGAGACAGGGGATGAGGACGCGCATGAGATGAGTGATGATGACGATAGGCACAAGCTACGGCATGGGTCTACGGAACATCCGCGCGAGGACGGTGACCACGCCGACGAACGCGTTGGCTTTCTGAACGGTGGATCGAGGTCAAGGAATCAGGATGACAATAGTACTTTGCTTGTTAAAACAGCACAATTATTATTGCGATTAAAATACATATACAATGTGGTCTAGCAGGATGTACGAAAGCAAGGGTGACCCCAAAATCAGTCTCGAATACGACCCGTCGAAGTGGTATAGAGGCGTGCAGCGATGTTCATACTTTGAAGTTCCTAGTTTTGTTGACGGATGTTAGCGAGAAGTAAGCTCTGTGCTGGCGTTCGTACCTGGAACAGTAGCTTGGCAGCGTACGGGATGAAGATCTGGGAACATGACGTCTTGGTTTTGCAAGCACGGCACTGGATGATGTACAATGAGCTCAGGGTTGAGATTTTACACGGTGATACCTCACCTCGAAACTTTGCTTTTTCTATTCGCAGAGGGAGAATGGTTAGTAAGTTAGCATGGTAAAGAACGAAACATAAATCAAGCACTGACAAGGTTCGCAATTGCCGTTAGGCCGCATCTAAGAAGGATTAGTAAGGCCACGGCGGGAACTTGAAAAAGTCGGGACTGACATATCGCAGACATGCACTCGGTAGGCGTCACTTGCATCAAACAGGCGTTCTTTGAGGAAGGCAGCCACACCATGAGAGATCATGCAGTCGCGTTCCATTTCACCGAACCGTAGACCACCATCGCGACTACGACCCTCCACTGGCTGCCGCGTCAAAATTTGCACCGGCCCACGTGCCCGAGAGTGAATCTTGTCCTCTACCATGTGCTTCAGGCGTTGATAATACGTGGGACCAAGATAGACCTGCGCCTGGAGCTTTTTTCCCGTATGTCCATGATACATAACTTCAAGGCCGCGCGATTGATAGCCTTGCTGTCTGAGAAACGTCGATACAGACTCAACCGTGAGCTCCGTAAATGGCGTCGCGTCTCCTTCGTTCCCGATAAGCGTGGCAACCTTTGAGAGCAAACATTCGACCAAATGGCCAATTGTCATACGAGAGGGAATAGCGTGTGGATTGATGACGAGATCCGGGGTAATTCCCTCGCAAGTGAAGGGCATGTCCTCCTGGCGGTAGGTGATACCGATTGTACCCTTCTGCCCATGTCGGGAAGCGAACTTGTCCCCAATTTGAGGGATGCGAGTTGACCGCACACGGATCTTGACAAATTTCTGCCCTTCGGCGTTGGTTGTGATAAGAACTTGGTCGACAATGCCATTTTCTGTGCTTTTCAGTGGCGTAGAGACGTCCCGTCGGCTGTGTGTGCGAGTCCGCTGCCCAAGTTCTTCGTTGTCCGGAGGTAGAGGTGCCGTCTTCCCGATGATAATGTCTTCACCAGTAACACCAGTGCCAGGAGCAACGAGGCCATCGTCTTCGAGCTTGTCGTATGTTCCGTGTTTCATACGGAGCGTCGTTTCGCGCGTCGGTTTTTCGAATTCCTCTAGAGGGGTAACCCCGCTGCGCTTCTCTAAGTCCATGTAGCTGCGGTAATAGATGGAACGGAATAGGCCTCGGTCAATGGAACTCTGGTTCATGATCACCGAATCCTCTTGATTGTATCCACTATAACACAAGATGGCCACAATAGCATTCTGGCCTGCGGGAAGTTCACGGAATTTTAGATATTCCATAGATCGTGTAGTGGCAAGCGGCTTTTGAGGATAATAGAGGATGTTGGCCATAGTATCCATACGGACGAGGAAGTTGGTCAGATAGATACCCATGGCTTGTTTGCCCATGGCTGATTGGTACGTATTTCGAGGAGACTATTTTCATGTTAGCATTAGCACAGGAATTTATGATGAAACGCGCCTGGTTGTGATCAGGGAACGGAATGATGCTGGCGCAGATGCCCAAGATCATGCTCGGATGGATCTCACAGTGCGTCCATATATGTGGCGCACTGTTTCCCAAAGACGGCTTCAGTCGAGCTGCGGGATCGAAATCGGTTTTAATCGGAGCTGACAACATTCCCCGTGCATGAAGCCGTGCCATCTCCAATTCTGGCGGCTCCATGCAAATCATTACGGTTTCCTCTTCTTCAGCATCCAGTAACTCGATAACGCCTGATTTAGCCAGGTGCTGCCATTTGAACTCTTCACCGTCATCGGTAGTACCTTGATTGAGCCACCTCACGTGCCTCTTCTGCAACACAAGTTGCTGGTCCTCGACAATGAACAAAGGCCGGCAAACACGCCCTGGATCCGTATACAGCCGTAGCTCTCTCTCTCGAATGTCGCGTACAATGGAGACCTCTGGATGAACATCATCCTTGCGGCGGAGCTTTTTCAGGGTCTCGATAAGATTGGTTGGATCACGATGGACGCCCATCCAGACACCGTTGACAAACACCTTCGTCGTGAGCGTCGATGAATGGGCATTCTCTTCTAAAGATTCGAGACCCCACTCCTCGAGGAAGTCAATTATGGGACCCGACATCGATCCGACAGAGATTGTCGCCATGAGTGCCAAGTTCTTCACCAAACCGCAGGCTTGGCCCTCCGGTGTTTCTGCAGGACAAACCATGCCCCAATGAGTGTTGTGAAGCTGGCGTGGTTTTGCAATCTTTCCCTCGCGGCCAAGTGGTGTATTGCACCGACGCAGGTGAGACAATGTGGATGCATAAGTATACCTGTTGAGTACTTGCGACACGCCGGCTTTTGCAGACATTGCCTTCTTTTGATCTCCCCAGTTTCCGGTAGCAAGAGAATACTTGAGGCCATTGGTGATAGTGTTGTGCTTTATTGCCAGATTTAGATTGAAGTCCTTGTGCGTCTCCACGCACTGGAATATGACCATGAGTGATGTAATGGATGAATGTAGGAAGAACCGCCACCTACCTTCTGTAGATGGCGATAAACATCACGCGTCAGTTTTCTGAAGAGCATCCTGAATAGGTTTGCCAACAGAGGTCCGGCAAGGTCCAACCGCTTCTTTCCGAAGTGGTCACGATCATCCAGCTCTCTCCGTTCCATGGCGGCAAGAAGAAGTCTGTGGATCATGTAGCCAAAGAAGTAGGCCTTCTTTGACTCTGAGCCTTCAGACATTGATACGTGCGGAAGCATCTCCTTTTGAAGAATCTCCTGCGCGTACCGAATACGACGCTCCCTTGAGAGACCCGTTGTGGTCCCACGATTTCCGATAAAATCCAATGCAATCTGAGGGAGGCTTAAGCCATATACGAAAGCAAGACTACTGACCCAACATACATCACGATCCTGGATTACAAAACCATCATCGATACAGGGCTTAAGCATTTCCAACATCTGCATGTCTTGCATATCATAACAGATATGTTCAAGAATGTCGCGGTCTGACATCACGCCTAGGGCTCGGAAGACGACCCATATGGGGATGTCGACTTTGATATATGGGATAGTCGCTTTCATGACGTTTCCAGCCTGTGGCGAACTGAGCATGCACAGGCTAACTAGTATTCAAAACCTGAACCCACCGTCTTTTCTTGGTTCCGGTGGAACATTTTCACCTGAAACTGACTGATGGTCTTCCCTCCTTTCTCGACTGCTGAGCGAATTTCCGCAAGGAAATTTATAGGAGAGGGCTGCGCTTTGGCGAAAACATACACATGATTAGTGGCCATGCGCTCTTGCGCAATGAGAACCTTTTCGGAGCCGTTGATAATGAAGTAGCCCCCTGAGTCATAAGGACATTCATTCAAGTCGTAAAGTTCCCTCTCTCCCAGGTCTGATAGAATGCAGAATGATGAACGGAGCATTATAGGCAGCTACTAGCAAGTTAGGCCTCAATATTCTCACGTCCGGGCGGATCACGCACCTTCCCTATCCATACCTTATTATTCTCCAGCGGCGGTCTATCCTCCAACTCAGTCTCCCAGACCATGTCTCCAGGCTGGCCGTCGGGATCCTCGCGCCCAATAGAAAATTTGCGGTAAACCTCCAAATATATGGGAGCAGAGTACGTCAGGTTGCGGAGACGCGCCTCCTGCGGAAAAACGGGCACCACAGAGCCGTCCATCTCTGTGATTGTGGGTCGAGAGAGGTAAATTTGCCCAAAATGCAACTCGTAGCGGCGCGTCACGTCCGAGTCATGACCCGTGTGCTGGTCGGCCTGATCCAGGACGAGGTCTGCGTTCTCTTCGACCAGCTCCTGCATACTATTTTGCACAAACTCATCGAAAGAGTCGAGCTGTTGTCGGACCAGCCCCTTCTCCATGAAGAAGCTGGAGATGACAGTCCAGCAGTCTTCTTGTGTGATATCTTCACTGTCTTCATCGTCATCCGGCATAGTGTCATAGGTTGGATCCTCGTAGGATACAGGCTCCGCAGAAGGGGAAGCGGCTACGACAAAAAGAAGTGAAGCATATCAAGTCTATGAATTCGAACACGACGCGTACCCGCACTCATCATCCAAACGACAAAGAAACTGGTGTGGTTCTTCCTTGGGATGAAGTCGTGACAAAAGCGGCCGGGCAATACGATACGAAGAACACAGCAAAGAGGTGAGCGGCTGACGCTGAAGCTGCTGAGCAAGGTTTATTATTACGCTGACCCGCAGATCTATTTAGCTATGTTTACACTCTGCCTTTCCAAGTAACGTACACAAACAAACAGACCAAACAAAGCTCAGACTCAGGCTAGCGCCCGTAACAGTTTCTCCATCTTCCGCTCTGCGCCTCTTGCAGATTGTTCCTGCGTGGTGTGAGAGCTCCGATTGGCATCAATATTCATGCACTCACCCCGAACAACACAGCGTGGTTTAGGTAGTGGAACAGCTCGTACAGATCCCTCCGTAGCTCGTAGTGTTCCACAGGTTCCGTTTTCGGCATCTGCTTGTGGTACTCCTCGAAAAACGACTCGGGCATTCCTTCGAACAAGCGAGGTGCAGCAAGACTATGGAATTTAAGCCACATGAAACGGAATTGATGCTTCCAAGACACCTACTCAGCCTCGTTGTGCCCGTAGACGCACGACGCGTCATAAATAATGGGCTCGCCAGTAGTCATATCAGTTCCAGCGTTCCCGCTCTGTACCAGCATTAGTACGAAGACGAAGATGCCATGCATGCCAGTTGACGTACCCATAATCCGCCGTGCAGCAATACGGGCTTGATCCGAAGTGGACGAAGGAGAGCAGGGATCACCCTTCCTAGGTATGAGTTGCGTGCACAAAGGGAGAGCTAATGGAGACTTGCCTTGCTCTTACATATTGCCCCTTTTGACACAGATCAATGTATCCACCTCTTGCCTCCAACGTGGATAGCAGATCCCCAATAAGCGCGTCAACATACCGCTCCCACGTCTTGTACCAGCCATTGCGAAGCCGTGTGGAACCACCGTAATAAGCTGGAACGTCGGACCCGAATCCTTTTGGGCTTGTGTAACTGTGCACTTCTGTGGCCAACCTCCTTCCCAGGATTGCCCCAGAGCGTTCCGTCAAAGAGGTCATGTCCTTGTATTCTGTGATGAAGAATGGGGTACCCTTGCCCCTATCGGTTTCCCTCCCATTTTCATCGGCATATCCGAATGCCAACAAAGTGGGTACCAGACCAGGAGCAGCCGAGCCTATCGCTCTAAGTGACTCTGCTTCTGTCACATATGGCCCTCTATCATTCGGACAGCCAACTTTTGCGTAATAGCATTTCCCCGACGAAGACAACACCTGTGGTAACACACCACTAAACTGAGCACCTGGCTCGACGCGAGCTAACTGCTTGAGTATGTATGGTGGAATGGCTGAACGAACCATGGGCAAAAGGGATCGAGGTTGAGAGAACTTGAACGATGATTCGGACCCAAACATGTCCTCTTATCGGTTCCAGCACCATGGTGTACTAGCCCATACTGGCCTCGCAGTGTACAGAAAAGACGAAAGACGGAGACATATAACCTTTGCTATTGTGCCGAATATAGCAATCAGGACCTGAGGCCAGACTGGAGGTAAGGAGTGTCATCCCATGCAGGAATGTCGATTGTCATTTCCTCTTTTGGACTGGACCAGCGGTTTATCGCCTACCATCAGCCTCTGTTAACTTGTTATCCTTGTGGGGAGGGCCTATAAGAATGATTTTATGTTTCGAGTGCTACTATTCCTTTCCTTGTCAATGTCGCGGAACATTTCACGCAAGCGGTACTTGCTTCGCGTATGGTAGCGTAGAGCGTAGAGCCGGGAGCGCTCGGTCATTTCCTTACAGAGACCGTGCCTCCCACTACTCAGGCCGACTCAGTTGGGCCTGGCATTGTGACGGGACTGGAAGGCTGTGTACTGTACCTGGCCCTTGACAGCTGCATGACGGATAACGTCCATGGCTTGATTCGGTGGCGATCTCGGTGCGGTGCCATCACTGCACTGTGATATCCTCCCGCGGAGAGCTCTTCTACCCTGACGCTGTCTTCTCTTAAGCACGTTCTCTCAAGTTCCATGACTGCACTGCACGCTCCATCGGACCTTCCTCTAATATTTCTCTCTCTTACTGGCTTCAAGCTCTGCGATGACTCGAAGTCGGAATGATATGTTGTATCAACAGGGCTGATCTGTACATACATGTGCTTTCTTCATATTCACGTATCTCACTATAGCATCTAGACTACTTTTAACATCTTCCAACTTCAATGCCCTCCACGCCCTTCAGAGATTTCTCAAAAGTGCATTCCAATGTCCTCGCCACTACGACGGTCACGGTATCGATTTCCTTGACAACTGAGGCTATTTGGCTAGATGTTCGCCGGTATAGCGCCGTCATCTCTTTTCTTATCATTTCTTATCATCTTCCCTTCGATTTAACGTACATCGATCACCCAAACACGCGCAGCAATTTCTCCATCTTCCGTTGAGCACTGTTTGCATATCCTCCCTGGATGTTGCGAGAGCGTTAGCCATCAATTATATCATCGGTCACTGCTCGCTCACCCCGAACAAGACCGTATGGTTCAGGTAATGAAACAGCTCATATAGATCCCCCCGCAGTTCGTATTGGTCCACTGGTTCCGTTTTCGGCACGTGCTTGTGGTACTCCTCGAAAAATGACCTTGGAATCCCTCCGAACATGCGAGCAATAGCGAGGCTATAGAATTTCAGCTACACGAGATAGCACAGGTGCCCCAGAAAACACTTTACTCGGCCTCATTGTGTCCGTACAAGGACGACGGATCGAATATGACGGGCTCGCCGGTGGTCGTATCAGTCCCGGTGTTTCCGCTCTGCAATGCAATCAGCCTGAGCATCAGTGCGAAGAACTCGGCGCGCAGTTCGGAAAAGAGTTTACCCATAAGTCCCCGTGCAATAGTACCGGTCTGATTTGAAGTGGACCAAGTAGAGCTGGTATCGCTCTAAATAGAAATAGAAAGAAATGGAAAAACTAATGTCAATTGAAGCGTGGGGATGGGAAACGGCGGGGCAGGGGGGAAGGGAAAAGAGCACTCGCCTCAGCCTCACATCTTGTGCCTTTCGACACAGGTCCGAGTATCCGCCTCTCGCCTCCAACGTAGATAGCAGATCTCCTATGAGCACGTCGAAGCAGCGCTCCCACGTCTCGTACCAGCCATTGCGAAGCCGCGTCGCGCCGCAGAAAGTCGGCACCGCGAACCCATATCCGAGTCCATTCGGGCTCGTGTGATTGTGCAGCTCCGTGGCCAACCGCCTTCCCAGGATTGCCCCCGAACGTTCCGTCAGAGGGGTCAGGTCCTTGTATTCAGAGATGAAGAACGGACGACCCTCGCTGCCATCGATTTCCTCTCCCTTTTCGTCTACGAACCCGAATGCCAATAGAGAGGGTGCCAGACCGGGAGCAGCCAAGGCTATCGCTCTGAGCGACTCTGCTTCTCCCACGAATTGCTCTCTTTCTCTTGGAGTGCCGGTCTTCGCGTAAAAGGTCTTCCCCGAGGAAGATGATACCTGTGGGAGTCCACCGCTAAACTGAGCACCTAGTTCGATATGTCCCAACTGCTTGAGGATGTGCGACGGAATGGCTGAACGGACCATTGGCAATAGGAAGATGAGATCAAAGATGATACGGTGAATGTCCTCTTATCAGACCCAATGATATCGTAATGTCATTTCTTCATTGCCCATTCGAAGAGTACGCCGTTCTAAAAAGATCACGGAGGGGCTCTAAAGTATGTACTCTGCACCGTAGTATACACTGCAATCGTCATAAAATAGATGGCATGACTCTATAATCGGGAACTAGCCCTTCTCTAACACCAAAGGGTGTGCATTTATTTGCGGGCAGGCAGACATCTCATATTGACGGCGAGAGCCTGAAAAACGCGTCAGACACGAATCCTCTACGAGATAGTAGCTTACCAGTCATAGCGAATCAAGTCATCTGCGTTGACAAATGCAGCCGATGCCAATTCGCGGGCTTCCAGCAAAACCCACAGCTGTGTGATAGCAGGGATTATTAGTACATAGACGTATTTTGCAAGATGGGTACCTTAAGCAAGGATGCGAAATGGCCATCGGGCAAACTTGCCACATTCTCTTGAGTAGTCATTTCTCTCCCCAACTGCCGTAAGATAGGTAGTGCGCTCTTAAACAGGTCTAGTTTCGGATCCAACTGCTTCCCGATCCCCTCCAAGAGTAATATTGAGATCACGGTGTTGATGAAATCGCCCTCCATCTTGACATGATGTTGCCTGACGGCCTTCAATACGTCCTTGAGTATATCGGAAATCTTAATCTTTCCCAGAGAAAATGTCTTTCGTTTGACGTTGAGTACGATGTGCTGCATTTTGAGCGCGAATGTCTCCTTTTCAACTACCAGGTGGGGAGCACGACAGCGTTCGACCATAAGCTGGCCTGCGCGATATCCGTCGAACTCGGCCACGGCGTGGAAAAGTTCGAGGAAGTTTTGCCGGTTCTTTGCATTCAATGTCGTAACAAGGCCAGCATCGATGAAGACGAGTTCCGGGAGGTAGCCATCATGAAAAAGAGACTGAAGCTTGTCTTGCCAGGCGATGGGGGAAGGTGACAGCGATTTGAGATCCGAAACAATGGCATTTGACTCCAAACTCGCTGGATCGTTGGATAGGTTGTCCGTATGGTCGGTGAAGAAAGAAGACCAAAGCGTTTTGAGCACGAGTGAAGTTGTGGACCGGGAAAACTTGACCATGATGTTCCCCGGATGCAGGTCGGAATGAACGAAGTTATCCAAGAGCAACATGTTCTGATCGACCGATGAGTAGGCTTCAACAGCAGCCGATGTCACCTACCAGGAAAGCATCCAAGCCGAGCTCTGCAAGTTGATCATCGTAGGGGCCTCCCCCATTCTTCATAAACAACTCCAAGGGAACGGCTGTCTGATATTCTTCGACCAAGAGATCTGTGGTGGACCAAATTTGCAATGGTCTCGGGAAAGTGACAGGTGCTTGTCTGGTCATAAAATTCCGCTCAAATGTGACCAGATTATCAGCTTCTTTCCTCAGATCGAGTTGTTCGTACATCATGCGTCCGAATACCTCAACCTCCTCTGGAAGTGAAACCCATTGCATGCCAGGAAAAAGCGTGATGAGGTGAGCAAAGAATGACATGATGGTGAGGTCGCGCTCTATCAGCTTGGCCACGCGAGGATGCAGGACTTTGATGGCAACAGCAGCAGTGGGAACCGAGGGCTTGGATTCCGGAAGGATGACAGGCGCGAGGGCTCCCGGACCTTTCTTCTGAGTCCGCTTTGGATCAAAGTAGGATGGCGGGAGTAAATCCTGCTTCATCGTGGCTCTGTACACCTCAAGAACGCTTAGTCAAACATTGTGAAGGGAAAGGTTTAACATACTTGAGCGATCGCTCCGCTTCCGATGGGGGTCTCGTCAAACTCTTCGAACACTTCGCCGAATGGCCTTTGGAAGACACGTTCTATGACACGCTTTGTGTGCGCAAGAGCATGTGGTCTTCCCTGAGAATGCATTTTGCCCATACGTTCACACAATAGGTGGGAAACAAATCTGCGCGTGAGGCCGCCCATTGAGCAAGCTGGTGATAGATAAGTCAATGAAAAGAGAAGTATGATATGCAAACCTTGATAAAAGTAGGCCCCGCGCGATCCATCTGGGCTACCAGATAGTTGTACCACCAAACCGCACCCCACCTATCACCTTGCAGCCTCTCCTCGGGGCACCCACTAGTAGCATGGGAGATGAAATGATGACGGGAACAAAGAGAAAGAACAAATGAATGAAACGCCGGGCGGTAAGAATGGGTTCCCATATGTGTCTAGGAAGAGAGAAGATACCCGCTGGGAGAGAGAGAGGTTACGCTCGGAGGGAGATAGAATCAAGGGCTCGCGGGAGGTTTCTGGTTTGTTAGAAGTGCATGGTATCAATGTAGGGGATGAAAAGAGTTGCGATAAGATGGGTTGTGGTCTAGGGTAGAAGAAGAGTGAGATGCCTCCTACGAGCGGGAAAAGCCAGAAGACAGGTCTTCTGGAGGATAGCGGATGTGTTTTAGATGCGCTATGGAGGCGATAAAAGGATACGTGGCGAGCATGGGGACGTCGTATGAGGGCAACTAAGGATAAGGATAGCCGCCGCGAAGGGACCGGGACCATCGTGGACGTTCAGTTGGGGAGGGATCATCTCGGCCCGGTTTGGGCGTCTCAACTGCTCTGCGTCATGACGTCACAGGGACTGCAGAGGGCGTCACTTATCGAGGGAATGACATGACAGGCTGCCCCAAGCGAAGGCGAAGGTTCGAAGTTCGAATGGGCGAAACGTAATAGGGATGGGTTGTGATAATGATAACCAAGCCATCTTTGCCGTGAAAACTCGGTAGAATCCTCGGATCAGCTGACGTGGTGCTAATGTGGCGACGAATGCTGTATATCTACTGTTCAAGGATTAACTGCTGCAGAACTCGCGGCTTTTCGCGGGGTGATCTCTTGGCTATCAATAACAGATATAGCGAGCAATGGGGATAACTGGTCGGAGGCGGGTCGGGGCAACCAAGGCCCAAGCGAGGAAGGGAGCAGCGTGAGAAAGGTTTCTATAGCCAGCGGAGCCCCGTTGAAAAAGCTTGGGAGAACCCGTCTATTTATCTCCACCGCGTCCTTAATCGCAGTTTCTTTCGCGTGGACATCGGTCCATGGCCTCTCCTTATGCCTTTGTTACACTCCTGACTTCTGATTATTATCTTCCTGGCGCGTTAACCGTCGCCGCCGCTCTCAAGGACATCCATCCTTCCCCTGCTCTTCCCCCCGAGGTCGACTTCCAAACAGTTTGCCTAGTCACCCCGGAAACCGTCGACATCGCTAGTATCAAGCTCCTAAGAAAAGCTTTCGATGTCGTCGTTGGTGTTGAAATCATCCAGGGGGATAATGAGCGCGGTCTGCAACTTTTAGGTGAGCATCGCCTCCCATGTGGCTTCTATCATCCCTTCCCCCATCTACTACACTTTGAAACTTGAACACCGCGTACTCGGAATCTGTGATATGCATTCAATCGGGATTGCATTCAGTGACCATGTCTAATTTGTATCACCTCCCTCATATATCATCACTTCTTGCACGTTCTACTCTCGCTGCCTGGTCTTTCCTCTCCAAACATGTGCCTTCTAATATCCGCTCCTCCCAGGTCGCCCCGATCTTTCTACAGTTCTCACGAAACTTCACATTTTTCGCCTCAGCCAATTTTCAAAAATAATTTTTCTTGACGCCGACGTCCTTCCAATTCGTCCACTCTCTCATCTTTTCACTCTTCCTCATGATTTCTCGGCGGTGCCAGATGTGGGCTGGCCTGACATATTCAATTCCGGATTCATGGTCTTGTCCCCTGGGGAGGACAAGTTCACAGAGCTCATGGAGCTCTCAAAAACTAAGGGCAGTTGGGACGGGGCCGATCAAGGCCTTCTCAACGAATGGCGAGGAAGCAACTGGAATAGGCTCAGCTTTACCTACAACACAACGCCCACTGCCGTGTATACGTAAGAGGCCCTTCGTGTTATTACCATAGACACCTACTCATTTCACTCCCAGCTATGCGCCAGCGTACGAACGCTTCGGCTCACAAATATCCGCCATTCATTTCATTGGTGCCAACAAACCATGGTCGTCCATACCTTGGCGTGCGCCCGGCTCGACTACTGCGCAGCTGGCTGCTTCCCAACCTTTGCAGGCTTACGACTATGGTTCACTAGTCGATCGGTGGTACGCCGTGTACGACAAACACTATCGTTCCCAGCCCGTCATACCTCAAGCTGCGTATGCATTAACACGCTACGAGGCGGCATGGAACCAAACAGGCAGCGTGACAGCTTCTGGGGCTCCCTCATCCCCCCTACTTCAGTATTAAGTCTCGAGGATCTGCGGCGGATTGCCATTGAAGGGTTTTCCGGATTCTCCAACGTTCCGAGAACTTCCGCCGCTACCACAGGGGAGGGAAGTTATATCAGTCTCCCTTTGGAGGGACGTCTCGATCTCATGCGACCTAGGCCCGGACCTGAAAAGGGTCACGAGTCAGGTGCTGGTGCAGATGGACAACGGGCGCCTGGTGCGAGCGCTCGAGACCAGCTCACGTTCGACGACAGCGCTCGATCATCAACACCTAAAGCACAACCTAGCCCGTTTTATGTTGCCGACCTCCCTCATGACCGTCCAACTTCCGATTCTGCACCATATGAGTTCCCTTCTGCACTGCACTTTGGCCCTGAGCCAGGTGCTACAATATCTCCCGCCTTTGGCTCGCCTCAGCAGGCAGGGATGCAGCCTGCAACCGCAGCGCGCTTGCAAGTCCAACCAGGTCCAACGTCCTCTCTTCCCCAAAACCTGGCTCGTAGCTATTACTCAGCCGAGCCCAGTCATTCCCCGCCACAGAGCTACATCCCATGGGTGCTAAGTGAGTCTGTTTCGGAATACCACTCACAAAGCACCAGCAATCGGCAAGTTCCAGACTTTCAAGGACCATTTTCAGGACACCAGCAGGGCACCAGCGATCGACATGTTCGGGGTGTTCGAGGGCCAATTACAGGACACCGACAAGTCACACAATCAGATGGTGAAATTAGACGATCAATCCCTCAGTCGGTACAATTTGAGGGGACATTACCGGTTGGAACTTACCTGCAGGGCACCTCGGGATTACCCCACGGGCATCGTCAATTCTTTGAGCCGGAATATGTGTCAACCTCCGCAGCACCAACACGACCACGCAAAGTTACACGGAGCAAATACCTGGGTTGCCACGACAGCATGTCTGCGCAGGAGCTGATCCATCAGGTAACGCAAAGACTGCCACAGACAGATCAGGCTCAGGTTTCTCGAGAGTTCTACGTGCAAGAAGGGGTCCACGCTCCGAAACTCGGTGCACAGCAGGTACATCCAGAGCAAAATACCTCCCTTCTTCGCCAGCCTGAGCCTCACCATGAGTATGATCACCGACAGGCTCCGCCCCTCAAGAACCTGTGCGACCTGTATCTCCACCTGTGATAGCATGGGATCCTGCAGTTGGGCCCCCTCCCAACATTGCTCCCGTATCTAATTTTCCTCCACCACTTACTATCCTAATGTTTGGGATCAGCCTCCCTCTCATTCCGAAGCGAATCGTCGTCGCCTTCGCAAGTCACCTCGACACATTTCACAATACCACCTCCCTCACGGATACCTGACCACTTATTGCAAGAGAAGCACTACGTAAATGTCCTCGGGGAAAGCCAACAAGGAGAAACCCCAAGTCCGGATAGGGCGAAGATAAAACCTGTATTCCCTTGGGAAGATAAGCCTCGCTTGACTCCTGATCGTGTCTTCCCACCCACCGACTCACCACCTCCTGGCCAGTTTTCACTACCTGCGGTGGAGCCTGCGTCCCCATCTCCGAGTCCACCGTTACGTTTCTTTCCTACTCAGTCATATACATCTTCTCCTCCCTCTGGCTTCCCGCCGTCTTTCTCTTACGGCAACGTTTGGGATAGCGTACCTAGCATACAGAAGTATGCTTCACGTCTAGTGCGGTCTCCGCAAAAGGTACCACCCCTGGCCCCTGCGTTTGACTTCAGCGAGTCACGAAGGGGCGAAAGTGCCCTCTTCAGGAATTGGAACGAATCAGGGGAGAGTAGTGTGGACGGTGACGATGAAGATACCAGCGACGAGGGGGAAGAAGCCCACCAGGCAAGCAGCGTCCGCGGTCCGGATCCTCTACATCGCAGCGAAAAAGGAAGGAATACCGCTCACAAGGTGTGCAGACGATTCCTAAAGAGACCCGAGACCAGAGTGTCCAGGTTACTATCCTCACCGACTCAGCGGACGCTGATCGCTCGATTAAAGATAAAGGAGAGGGTAGCCTTTCCTCTGCACTAGCGGTGAAGCAGCAGGAGCTTTCGCCGTTGGGCTCTCCCACTGGCCTCCGCAGCCCACGCTTCGCTTCTCCCCGCGGCTCGTCGACTAATCTTGCGGAGTCGACGCCGCGGCCGGTCCTTTATAAGCCAACACAGAGGCCAATAACCCCGCAACGCAGTACAGAGCTGCAGCGCTTACTCCCCACGTCTATATCCCGGACTTTCTCAAGTGACACGCCATCCTCGCCGTCAAGCGTTGGGCCTCCAATTTCGCCGGAAGATCCTCGGCCTGTTCGCCGGGCAGGGGGGCGAGTGTGGGACCCCGCTCGCGGAGTCGAGATCTTCAAGAGAGGATCAGAGGAGGTGCTGGCGCGGTTCTTGAAGTTGGGTTCATGGGAAGAGGAGAAACAAGTTCAGTCACCCACTTGAGTTATTCTTTCATGTATGGTTTCTTGTGTTCATGAATGATTTGTCCTACTTTTATACCCTTCACCGTTCTCAATGTCTCTGTTTTCCTCATTTTGTTTTCATCATCCAACTCTGCCGTCTCTTACATTTTCTTCTTCTTTCCTGTTCATGATCGCCCACTCTCCTATGCACTCGCAAATCGGCCCAGACCATGTGTGTAGCATTCTGTGCTAAATAGCCTTACCGCATATTTTTTTACAACATTCCTACCATTCCCTCTTTTCTCTAGCACTGCAGGATGTGATGTCATCATACTATACAAAAATGTTAGCTCGCTCCAACACGAAGCTCCACGAGAGAGCCATGACGGGTATATAAATTCCTACCTAAACCCCTCATATTCCTCACACCGATACCTCACACAATCCATACTCTCCTTCCCATCTTGCAATAAGCTATGTCCGAGTAAATACCTTAGTCCTCTCCTGACTTTAATGCGCTTGGACTCACTTCCATATGATGCAGATACGAGACGTCCGCTGCCATAATTGAGACCGAAACCTCGACCGTTGAGCTCGCTCAGCAAGTCCGTAACCACGCCACACAGGAACGAATCGCAGCAAAGGAGGCCGCCCTGATCGCTGGGGTCACCGTCCTATCCCTTTTTTGCTCTAGAACCGTCTTTGGTTGACATTTCGAAAAAACCTTGGCAGGCCCAACCACACTTGCCGAGTGGTGCTCTCCGCGCGAGGGACACTACCACCGCCGCTCACGCAGAAGCGCAGCAAGCGACGCCGGAAGCAGCGCAGGAGGTGCAGGCGACGGCAGAACACGCAAAGGGTGTAGCTGAGCATGCCGCGTCTACAGCTCACGTATGTTCTGGCTCCCGTTTCCGGTGCATTAGTTCTACAAGGTAACTTCTCTTGACACCCAGAAATGGGGACCCGGCGTCACTGGTAATGCGTATGACGCCGTGACTCAGCTCCGCGCGAAGGTAGAGGAGGCGACAGACGCGGCAGTCACAGACGGACAGAAGAACGTGCAGGCGGCTGTCAATGCGGGTGCTAGCTACTTCGATCAGGCGAAGAATCTCGCCAGCAGCGCGATTTCTACTGCAGCGGTGCGTCTCAGCACCTTCCTGTGGGGCTTGAGAATGTTCGCTAATTTCATATGCAGTCGTATCTCCCTGAAAGCCTCACAGGAGGAAAAACGGGGGAACTACAAAGTCTGCACAGGAGGATACCGAGAACATTGCGCCATCTGGCGGTGCTCCTGCGAGCAGCGCGGCACTGGAGAGCGGACCGCACGCAGTGAGCAACCCATATCCTACATCCGACGTGCACGCCAAACAGCTTGCGGTGAACAAGTCCGAGTGAGGAATTAGTGTAAGACTAGCATTGAATGGTAGTAATGGGGAGTGGGTCGGTACATCCGTGTATTTTATGACACTGTTCTTTCAGAAACAAAGCACTCTTTACGTGCGCTGGCGATTCATTAGCTGTGTGCTATTATTAAACGCCGATTTCAGAACTCACCTGCATAACGTCAACGTCCAGCTCGAGGTGCCTGTTCTGGAGCTGCCATGATACTCGCAGCAACAGCTGCAGTCTCTTGCATCCTTGTGTGGAGAGTGAATAGAGTCGAGATAGCCTTGTTAGCCTGATCCGCTAGCTGCTCCTCTGTGAAAGGTTCTGTAGCTTCTGGGGGCAAAAGAGGTAGCGACCCAACGCCGGTGGTATATAGGAGCTCGTCGAGTGTCCTAAGACATTCTTCAATGCACCAAGACTCTCTGAGGGCATCACCAATGGACGTCGATTCGAAATAGGGAGGGGGAGAAATAGATTATACCGGCTGCATGTGCGGGGCTCGATCCAGGCTGGTAGGCACCCTTACTGATAACATGGATCTTCGTCAGCTGAAGGGGGGGAACGCACCATCTCGAGCCACGGGGAGGATGAGAACGCACATGGCATTGAGAGCTTCGTGTGCCAACGAACGCACGGTGCTGATTTGAGTTTGTACGAGATTGAGGTTGTCCTTGAAGAGTACGGGCGAGTTTGGGTCGTCTGGTTGCGAGGGAGGGAATGCTGTGGGTGGTGGGTGGGCGAAGGAGGACATGGCTGGAGAGAAAATAAAGTTAAGGTTATTCTGGGAGTGTGAATGCATCGGTGCCCAGTGCCCAAGTCTCAACGCCAAAGTGTGAAGCCGGCTGAACATAACATGATGACATGAATTTGATGATATAAACAGATTCAATATAAACAGATTCTTTCATTTATTATTTCCCCGATAACGTCCAATAACGCTTGGCTCTGCTCCATCATATCATATCATCATCTATGGTACTCTACCTTGAGTTCCTCATCTTTTAGCCATCCCCACGCTGATCGCTTCTCATAGGATAACTTTATCAACCTCGCCAAGCAGGGCTACGAAACCTACCAGTCCTCTCAACACCAGGGAGGCCAGGGAGGTCAGGGAGGCCAAGGGGGCCAAGGGGGCGGTGAACGTCAGTCGATGCTGGATCTGTGATCTGTGCGGGCCCGGACTTATTTGGTTCAATGACTTCCCATAGCCACCTACAACAGAACCGGTGGCGAAGAGTACAATACTCCCCATCACTCTCAACAAGGCGGATACGGACAAGGAGGCGGATATGGGCAAGGAGGTGGATATGGACAGGGGGGTGGATACGGACAGGGAGGCGGACAGGGACAGGGAGGCGGATATGGGCAAGGAGGTGGATATGGACAGGGAGGCGGACAGGGACAGGGAGGCGGATACGGTGGTCCTGAGAGTACGTACCCCACAAAGATCCAACCGTGCCAGCACCTGATCGATCTGATCGCATCTCTCTGCTCTTTTTGTGCAGTTGACCACGAGGAAGCAGTCCGCACCGCACATAGTCACGGCTCTGGCGACCATTCTCTGTACTCCTCGGCGCTGTCATTCGTCAACCAGAACAAGGTACGTCGCTGGGCGTAGTTCATCATGTACACGTAATTCACGCAGATCTTGGGGTATAGGGCGAACACCATGAACCGATAGACGACGAAGCTGCCCAAGACGCACACCGCCAAGCTTATCAGGAGGGTTCCGGTAGTAACCTACCTGCGTCGTCCTTGGGCAGTGCTGCGGCCCTCCAGGTACGCCTGCCAAAATTGGTTAAATCGCCATTTGAACCCCCGTCGTGCGCAGGCGCTCAAGAAATTTACGTCCGGTGGTGGCGGCGGTGGTGGCTCGCAGACACAGCTGATCAGCATGGCCATGGCCGAGGCGTCCAAGCTCTTTGATCAATCTGGCGGTGCCAGCAGTGGCGGGAAACAGGACGCAGTCAACGGCGCGGCCTTGACTGTCACCAAACTCCTTGCCCAGAGCAAGTTTAGTAGCCTGACTGGCGGCGGAGACAGTGGAGGCCTGGGGGGACTGACCAGCTTAGTGCGTGTTGAGTCATATTGGCCTACACTAACGATGCTAATCCACGCGTGTGCAGGCTTCCAAGTTCATCTGATTGTGAAAAGGTCTGGGCGGATAGAAGTCGTGATTATGTGAACCAATTGTACAGTACGTTATCGACGTTGTTTGTTCTATTCAATGAGGAAGCGGATTCCTCGACTCGTGCGTCTATGCCTGTGCTAAGTAATGTGAGGTTTATTTGCCAGGCGAGCAACAAGACGGTGACAATTATGAGAGAGATGAAAGTATAGGCGATTCGAATGACATGTTGCAAGTCTGCTGAGCGGGAAAAGGGAAACTCGGCAATAAGATGGTCTTTGATGACGATAAAGATATATAAAAGTGAAAGGTGTACAGTCTTTCACCGGTCCTTGTCTCAGCACCGTTCCTTGTCTGACCAATAGAGAAAGTCTCTTAGTTCTTCCTGTTGATTGATTGAGTGTCATCAAGTTCAACATTTTCAGAATTTGACCTGAGGCAACTTTTATTTCTTGAAAAACTTGAAACACAGGGCCAAAGAAAGTTGCATTTTGTTCTGTCCAAACAGATGTGACCTTTGGCTATAATTTTCATCTATTAATGGAGATGATTGAAGCAAAACTGCATTCTCTAGCATCCTCTTTTTGTTGAGCATGACAATACTGGTCACAATCTGTAAGGTACTTCTTGGATTGGAACAGTCGCTCGCTCCTGGTTAGCATGGTGGTCCGGGGAAATCCAAGCGCAGGCAATCACACTGAGATAAGGACTGGCTTTGTGTGACATTTGACCCTCTCAAGTATCATATAGAGCAACTTTGTCAAATCTACACCAATTAACCTATAAGTCTGGTATATCACCCTTCATCTACTTGAGTATGGACCTGTGCGTTTAGATGAGTCAAAGAGGGCCAGTGGCAATCGTGTAAAATGATATACAATCTGGTGAGACAAGGACCAGTGAAGGACTGTAACGTGTAGCGCAGTGCTAGGGTAAACGTCATTCAACATCACAAGAGGATAAGGCGATGCACTCGGATCAGCACACAGGACAAGAAGATAACTATGCTCAAAGTGAAGGTGAGGGGTTGCTCTCCGCAAGCACTCCCTCTCGTGAAGACAACACACGAAGTCCTCGCCCCTCTCTAGACCGGCAGTCTAGCACGAGGTATTGGTACTCTGAACGGCATCGTTTTGTCGAGACCGTGTGAGTTGGCTGCTTTCTCCGTCATTGCACTGCGAGAGGACATAACGTGTGAGGATGATGGAGGGGTCGAAGGGGTATCGAGCTCGTCCGACGATGACGGAGATGAATCAGTTGAACAGGCATCCGAAATGAGGCAGGGGATGCGTGAAACCGTGTATAAGGGTGTGTTCCATCCCAACTGGGTCTGTATCGATACTTGGCATGATGAGGGAGCCGCTGCCGCCGTAGAGAAGGCACCTCTCTGCTATTTTGTGTAGTTGACCACGAGGAAGCAGTCCGCACCGCACAGAGTCACGGCTGGCGACCATTCCCTGTTCTCCTCGGCCAGAACAAGGTGCGTCGCTAGGTGTAGTTCATCATGTACACGTAGTTCACGCAAATCTTGGGGTATAGGGCGAGCACCATGAGCCGATAGACGACGAAGCTGCCCAAGACGCACACCGCCAACTTATCAGCAGGGTTCCGGTGGTTACCTACCTGCGTCGTCCTTGGACAGTGCTGCAGCCCTCCAGGTACGCCTGCCAAAATTGGTTAAATCGCTATTTGAACCCCGTCGTGCTCAGGCGCTCAAGAAATTTACGTCCGGTGGTGGCGGTGGTGGCGGCTCGCAGACACAGCTGATCAGCATGGCCATGGCCGAGGCGTCCAAGCTCTTTGATCAATCTGGCGGTGCCAGCAGTGGCGGGAAACAGGACGCAGTCAACGGTGCGGCCTTGACTGTCACCAAACTCCTTGCCCAGAGCAAGTTAAGCAGCCTGATTGGCGGGGGAAACAGTGGAGGCCTTAGCGGACTGGCCGGCTTGGTGCGTGAATCGAATTGCACGATCAAGCTAATACTGTGCTCTGCACATGTTTAGGCCTCTAAGTTCATGTAATCTTGGTTGATGAGTGGAAGTTACTTGGAAGGAAGTTATTTGAACAAAGATTTGTACCGCTGCTCCGCACGCAGTTGAGCCAAAGTAATATGTATCAAGCTTCATTTCTTGGGCGATGCAAGGTGCAATTACATGTACAATTAGAACTGGATCACATGTGGAATACAGACACACCAACCGACTAATGGTTTGCAGTGAAGTTATGAAAATTAAGGTAGGTGGTCCGGGATAAATCAAGTGGGAAATAATAAAGATACATGCAACTCAACAAGGCACAGAGGCCGAGCCGGTGGAACGGAGACTGGTATGGTCTGATGGCCAGCCAAGATGAGCTACATCGATAAAGAAATGATATAGGGGTTACTTCTGCAAACACCTAAGCACCGAAAGTAAAGCTAAGTTGACGCTCTGCCACAGCATTTCCGTTTGTGAAGCCAAAGCGTGTACCTTCCCCCTTTCTTGGATCAGGAAAACCAGCATTAGCAAGTATTGGCAACCCAACAGGCTTTGTTGTGTTGAATTTCGACGGGCTATCATCACTTTCCACCAAACCATTGTGGGAGGTAAGGCCGTCTGAATTCGAGGGAGGGGTTGAGGGGGGAGTATCGAATTCGTCGGAGGATGAGGAAGAATCAGCATATGAAGAGGTATCTGAAACGAGGGAGGGGGTGCGCGAAACTGTAGAGAAGAGTGTGCTCTGTTCTGGAGCTTCGGGTGTTGGTGTTCGCCTTTGTCTTTGTGATTGAGTGGCCTGAAGCTGGAATGCCACCCTACGCGGAAGGGGAAGCCTCTTCTTTCTTCGCTCAGATAGGATAGACTTAGATTCTACGGTGTCCGATGTTCCCGTGGTATATTGTGCTCGTGGAGACGTCCCATACTGACTTGTGACTGCGGATGACGTGATGTTGTTAGGTGTCTCTTCTGTAACCGTCATCCTTGCGACCCGCGAAAACTGTGCATGTGGCGTGGCGTTGTTGGAAGTGGGTGCCGAAACTGGCGGACTGACAGCAGAAGACGACGGATCTGAGATAGGTAAAGCGGTCGTCTTGTTGTGACGCATTGGAAGCGCAGCAATTCTGCGCCTACGAGGTACAGTGATGGGTTTCGCAGACGAGACCGTCACTGTGTCAAGAGATTGGAGCTTCGGGAGTGAACCGGACACGCTTGCAATGACTGGAGTTAGGATCGCAGACAAAGGTTCTGGCTTTTTTGATCTGGGGGCCCAGACGCATTTGCGGTTCTCCTGAGCTTTGAGGCCAACCTCAAATGTCGTAACAGACATACAGCCAAAAAGGTTAATCAATGAGGACGTGTCAATGCTACAGTTTGCACGTGGTTTCGTATTCTTAGATGTGGTGAATTGAGTGGCATAGTCTTCCGAGGCGAGGAATTGGTTCTCTGGGTGGTGGAGGGTAGCATGCGGGGAAACAAGTTGATGGCGTTTCCGAAGAGAAGGGGTCACGAGTTGAAGGAACAGTCATCGATCTAGTGTATGAGGCGGAGATATAGAGAGCTTCTAGAAATGGAAATGAGATAGTATCCACGAGACAAGGAGCCCCTTATAATACCATCTGGGGGAGGAATCACCCTCTGTCTCGCCTCTGTTAGTTAACCATGTTCGCTCTCTGATTTGTGTGTGGCGATTGAAAGTGAGAGGCGATTCTAAAAGAGTGATAGAATAGGACCAACTTTATTCTCAATAAATGTTGTTGTTTTGAGGCCGAGTCTCGACAAAATCTGAGCCTTCATAGCAAATCGACGCGTACCTAAACCAGAGATCTATCAACCTTGGAAAAAGTACTATATAAGGCTCTCACATCTATGCTCTGAGGACAAGGGGGAGCAGGGGGTTGTCCGACTCGGCACAACCAAGCTAAGTAATTGACATGATTCGCGATTCCCATACTTGAATTGTGTCCTTGAACTGAACGACAAAGATATCACGGTAATACTCCGGGCGGAGGTGACAACCTCCATGAATGACGCGACAAAAATGCAAGTCTAGGACTGTCTGTACCGGGCGATAAATCCATATAGACCCGATATGCGCTGGGCAAGAGCAGGTCTGAGCCCATATCAATGAGGTACTGAGCAGGTGCCCGGATATCAGGGAGATGAAGTGGTGAAATAGTTCGGATTTCAGAAGCAGGAGAGGGTTGATGAGGACTGGTGAGTATTTGGATTTCGCGGGCTTCTTCAGAAGTGTTTCGCAAAAGGGAATGAGGAAATAATCTTCGCGACATTGTGAAGTTAGGAAACACGACAGGGGACGTGCTTGTATGTCGGCCTGCGCTTTAATTCAACTCAGGTGGCAGTCCGCCGGGCTATTGTGATTATATAATGCGAATATCACATCATCACACTATTTCAAGGCCATGCCCACGCTAGCTGTACTTTCCCCCCATCGCAATCTTCATGAACGCCACTTTGCGTGAGCGACTTATCCGTGCAGAACAAGAGTTTCTACTTGCTGTCATTTCAAGTAATGAGGAATCCCTTCAAGATTTCTCTCGAGAATGGACCCAGCTTGCGCACGAAATAGAGAGCGTCAAGGCGGCTGGGCGATTGGATGGCAACACGGCTCTTCTCCTTTCCCAAATTTCCCTAGCTATCGAGAACACAACGAATTGTATGTTAGAGAGCGGGGCCATCTTGCAAGAAACTCAGAATTGCTCGATCAGCGACTTCATTCAGGACATCCCCTCTGGTAATCCATCAATAGCTTCGCTTCCTCCCCAGGCTATTGCACCATATCATCTTCTGTTTTCCAACCTTCCTTCTTCAATCACCCCGTGTATCTTGGGCCAACACAAGCTCTTGGATTCATACGCGTACTGTTGGCTAATGGACAATATCCACGATCCTTACCCTAATTCTGTGCAAACGCGGATCATAATCGATTTATCTGGCACCTCGGAAGCGCAAGTAGAACTTTGGTTTCGAGAGGTCAGAGACTCAATCGGTTGGAGCAAGCTCTCTCGTGATTTCTTTGCGGACTCTGTCAATGCGACTGTCGCTACTGCCCGGCGGGTTTACCTGGAACGTGACAAGGGTGTTTCCTTTGACGTCGTGTTCGCCTTCACAGCCGTGAAGGCATCCGCGGAAACGCTCTTCTCTGAGCACCCAGCCTTACAAGGCAAGAGTGTCGATACGGAGTCAGCTCTGGCCATTCAAACCATGGCTATGAAGGACTCGTACATGGGACCTTTCCCGGACCAATCCATAATCGATCCCGAAAGCATACTAGTACCCCCGCAGGTTGATCTCCCAGCTCCCCAGCTCCCTTCTCCGACATGTCAGATAGTGATGAGGGCGAAGAGGAAGATACCACCCCGCCACCTCCATTGCTGGTTGCAAGCGACTACTTGGTGAGGACGTGCTCACATCGCAAATACATGACTTGGGAAAACCGCATAAACGGCGCCGGTGCGTAATCATCTTTACATGGGCCGTTCCCTCTGACTAAAATGAACCGGTGTGTAGGACATGGTCTATAAACCGGGTCTCTTTCGAGCCGGAATGTTCTCCCCCTTTATCTTCAGCATTGGGTCTCTCATCTGAACAAACTACCCCTTATATTTCGGCGACACCCGTCTCACCTCTACCATCTTTGTCCCCGTTGCCTCAAGCATCGCCGGAATCTTTGCCTGACCCATCTGCCTCTCGATATGTAGGACTCGATGAAGACACTCCAGAAGGTGCTGTAAGTCCACCATATACCCATGTCTCACCACACGGAACCTGTAAGCGAAAGCTTTCACAAAGCGTATCACCCGTGCTCCCCAAACGACAGTGCCTCCCCTCTATCCCCCTAGGCGACATTCTACCGTCATCCATGCACCACCATTTAATGAGTGCCTAGATCTATCTCCACCCCGGGCTAGAATTATCAACCCCGACGAAGCTCTACAGCCTATGCCGCCGGTTCTTATTAACCCTGATACGCCTATAAAACTTGGTGTCTTCGACTGGAACTCGATCTCGGACCCGCTGCAGGAGACCGCCTCGTCAATGTGTATGTAGTCCGTATTGCTGTACTCAAGCCCTGACTCACTTATTGCACTAGCACAACCAGCAGTAGTTTATGTTCCAAGTCCGGGTCTCACATCTCAGCTCCTCGAATCCCCATATTTTGGACACGATGCGAAAACCAGACCTGGCGCATTCAGTGATTTGGGTTCATTGGAAGATCTCGGTTCTTCGTTGCAATTCCGCACTGCAGATCATCTCCCGATCTATCCACTTCTTTTACGGCTTCATACCGCTCGGATAATTTCACAGTTCCTCTGGAAGACTTTGACTGGTCGACTATCACCGAGTCCATCAACCTGTTTTCGCCTGGCTCTACACGATCGTCATCCCTGTTGGCGAGCTCGAGTGCTCTCCCCACACCCCCAAAGACTTTCACGAGTTATTGTCCTCGTTGCCATCTTGTGATGCTAGCAAACAGCCATTATCCGTACTAGACCCATCATTCCACCTAGCGTTTTTCTGTCTTTCGAGTCGGGCTCGTTCACCGAGGACGTGCACAGTATGTGGGCTTTCCTTCATGAGTCATAACATTTTCCTCGCACGCACGCTTCGTTGGAGTCGTTTGTTAGCGTTCTTAGCATTTCAATTGACAATCTATATCAGTATTTATAACTATATACTTGTCTCGCTGCCATGTTTTAGGAATTGCTTTTTGCAGTACACTACTTCCTCTATGATCATCATCTCCTTTCTTACCACGTTCAGGTCCTTATCCACTGCTCTGATGCTCGATTATCATGAATAGCTTTCCAGTCTTGTCTCTCTACTTCTGGAAAATAACCACCTCATGTATGTAGTATTCAATGTCGTCCTGGTACAGCCACCTCTTCTATCCGCCACCGCCCGACCTCACGCATTGCCTGCTCATCTCCGCCGCAAGCATGGGGGCTCCAACAACGATCCCAACATTGCCCACGGATCCTCACCACCGCCGTGCCTGAGAACATTCTTTTTGTACCGTTCACCCGTCTCGCGATTGAGCGGGTCGTGCACGAATAGTTGTCTCCACACGCGCGCGGCAATCGCACGGTCAAAAAGATACGAGTAGTACGTCGCGCCGTACCCAAACAAATGCCCGAATTGCGTCTGCCAGCTCGTCCAGGTACGTATGGCAAGAGCCGCGCTTATCATGCAGCTCCGCGAGCGCAGCCGTCGAGTCGAAGAGGGGTCCATCGCCATGCGCGAGTGGTATGTCTGGTCCAGCACGGCGAGCAAGATCTGCCCGTACGTGTCGATACTACGACATGGGTCCTCGTGGTGGATACTCGCCACGGAGTCCGCGTCCGCGCGCTCAGTGGACGCGCCGAACAGCGCGAGGACGCGGGGCGAGGTGAGGAAGTGTTCCATCAGGATGGATGGCAGCTCAACAAAGTCGGTCGCGCAGCGCGTGCCGGATACATTCTGGTACTCGGTGCGGCCGATCATGGCTGAAGTTGGGGGGACGAGGGGGGGTTCGAAAGTCAGCTCATGACAGAGGCTTACGAATAGAGCACATACAGTGCATCGCGTGTCCCATCTCATGGAAGAGCGTTAGGACCTCGTGCCACTCCAGCACCGCGGGGCCCCGCGATAGTGTCGGCGGGCGGGCAAACTCCGTCAGGAGCACAACGACGGGCAGCTGGAATACGCCGCTTGGGAATCGATGCCGTCCGCCTGCTTCAAAGTCGCGGGAGAGTTCGGAGAGCTGCCTGTCGTTCTCTGGTGGTAACAGGTCACCAGCTTCGTCGTCGTCGTCGGTGCGCCGCGAACATCGCACAGTGTAGTGCGCTGCGCCGCTTGACTTGTTCGGCCGAGAGAAAAGGTCAGTATAGATCCATCCCAGAAGGCCGTCTGTCTCGTCCACAACCTCAAGCTTTTTGACGTCCGGGTGCCAGGCCTCGCCAGGTGAGAGCTCAAGAGGACGGAGGGTCACGCCATGGAGGCTTTCAAATAGCCTGGAAAGAGCCTGAAAGACCGTCCCCAGAGTGAGTGGAGGTAGTGGTATTGGAGGTGCTGGTAGTTCTGGTGGGCAATAATAGTCTCTATCCCAAGCCTGTATGATAGGTAGTACATCAGTGTCTAGATGGGCCTGCTTGCGCAATTGGAGCGCGTGCAAGGCATGCCGCGCATGCGGCCGCGTGTGGTCCATCAATGTGTCTAGGAATTGTTGAACATTTTCTGTTTGCAACAAGTGCATCAGTACTTGAACCGGTCGAGAACAGGAGCAGAATTCTAACCTGGGGACTTGGCCATTTTATCTCCCAGCGCCATGTGTGCGAAGCTGTCAGAGCCCACCAGTCGGGCTAGCTGGCCGCGCGTACGAAGTAGGGCCTCGAGGACCTCGATCTGCTCTGGAGCACTGGAGTTCGCCGCAATGTATACTTTTCGCCGCGGCTCCTCGCCGGGAGCGAAACGCATGATCATCTGCGCCTGAAGGGACCCCGGATAGATGAGCAAATTACGCTGCGTGAAGCGAGATTGGAGCTGCAGCCGAGAGCCGAGACCAAAGTCCTTTAGGCCGTGCAATTCCGAAGGCTTTATGGTAGCGGGGGGTCGCGAGCTCGAGGTCTCGCTCAAGAATTGTCGCCCGAGCACGAGGATCTCAGAGGACAGAGAGACGAAACGTTCTCGCTGTTCTGGGGGAAGGTTGATGCCAGACTTTTCAAAGTCCCGCCAAAATGTCAGAGCCGTTTGGTGTGCCTCGCGGCTGAGCGTGCGGACTATTGACGAATCTGACAGAACGTCTCGAAGTGTCTGTGTGAGATTCGCGCGCGCGACATTCAGTTTGTCATCCCAATGCGAGGGGAGGAAACAGAACGCACCTCGTACAGCCCCACGTTAGTGTTGAGTACATTCATGTACTCGCACAGTCGCTCATACGCCTCATTCGCGCTTTTCACCCACTCTGGATCCGGATGTGCATTCCTTACAAGCTCCGCGAGATCAATGACAGAGCATAGCATGTCGCTGAGTCTGTCGAGATTCTTGACGACTTTGAAAAGCTCGTCACGAGACCGCCGAGCGCGGACTATGCGCTCGGTGAGTAGTTGAGCTCGGATGAGGGTAGCCAGGGCGAGGTTTTGGAAGGAGGATGGAGAAACAAGGGAAGATTGTCCAAAGAGACCCGTCGGTGATCTTGACCATGATGCGCGGTGGGGTGGATGGTCGAAGAAGGATAGAAAGTCACTAGAACTCGTGCTGAGCACAGTGGCCAAGGTGCGTCGTCTAGGACAAAGTCGAACCCTTTGTACGCATTGCAGGTGAAGGCGCACATTGCGAGCGAGCATCAATGCAGGCAATGGCGATGGTTGAGCGCGCAAGGAGTAAACGAGAGCACTACGCAAATATCGCTGCACTGCAGTCAGTCAGGCCAGGTCTCCTGTTACGTAATCAATTAAGGATTGCAAGTGTTGTACGAAATCGCGAATTCCAACCTTTCGAAATAAAAATTTACTGCGCACTAGATCAACCGGGTGAACACATAAATGTCTACGATGAATCATTGACAAGAGCTGTAGTGGTGTGGTGACGACGCCAGAGAGAATAACTTAGTATATGGAAGGGAAGAAAATGCAGGTGTGTAACTAATCAAGTACTATACTCAATCCTCGTCCATACTCGGTGCAGGAGATAAGCTCCCATCCAAGCGTGGCACAGTGGTTGATTCGCTTGAAGTAAAGTCACTACCTGCGCTATGGGTATTCCCATTTCCATGGGTCGATGCCGCGGCTGGCGGTGTGGGAATGGGCTCTACCGCGTAATACCAGAATCGACTCTTTTTTCGCCCTCCGATCTGTTCCATGGCAACTTCTGTCGGCTTGACCGCCGCTGCACCATGCTTCACCTGTAGAGGCTTCTCAACCGGTGAATCAAGAGAGGGATCGATGACCATGTCGGATACACCAGACTTGACGCTCAATGTATCCTCGGTGCGGGCACGCTTTGATGGTGGCTCATCAAGTTGAGCTTCTAGCGGAGCACCTAATCGTGCGGACCTCCGCTCCCCCCGCCACCGAGTCCATGGGTCTGTCTCAGCCGTCGAGCGCTTTGTGGTGCTGCTGACAGTCGCAGACCTTGTTGATCGTCGCCGTCCCACGTCAGTTGGCGGGCGCCGATGACCCGTGATTGCAGATGCCGAATCTGATCGTGAATTCATAAAGTCTGTGTCCGAATCCGCAGACATATTATTCTCCTGATATTTGTATTCATCATCCTTCTCATTCTATGACCAAATAATTCAGCGAAAGCTTGGTCAAGGCTAAAATTGAAACACATACATCACTATTTTCGATATCATAGTAAACATAATCAGGCCTGTGAGTCTGCCGTCGCGTTCGTGTTTGCCTGATCTCAGCTTGGGCGAGAAGAAGATTACGTTGCTCGGCCTTTTTGCGTGCCCGCTGTAGCCGCTAACAATGGATGTGAGCCACACAAATAACGGGAGCAAAAACGGCGGAGGGACAGAGTTAGTGCGGAAGTTGTCCATCATATCGCGTGGGAAACTCACCGTAAGTTCTTTATCAACGACTTCTAAACGCCCTTCGAGGGCTGCTATGAGATTTTGGTGCGCAAACTCCGCTTTCAACTTGGGCTTGATAGGTGCAGATGCTTTTAGTTTCTCGACCAAGGTAACATATTCTGCTCTCGTGGAAGATACAGTCTGCAAAGTTGACGTAACCTTCCAGGGATTGGTCGACAGGTAGACCCTGGGTGAGTCTTAGCAGATTAGGTCCATGGGGTCAAGCACGACATGGTAGTTTGAGATAAGATACCGGACGGCGAACGCCGCACCGTCGGAAAGAAAAAGCAGACAGAATAGTCGGGATCAGCACAAATACACGCAAATACCACCTGAATGGCAGAGAGGTGTCTACATACCATCGACAACCCAGTACCGCTTCCTTGAGCTGTCCTGCCCTACCGGGCCGTAAGAAAGACTCTCGCGACTAAAGGGGTCAGAGGGGTCAGGGATAGGGACATCAGCAGGCTCTTTCTTTTTGTGCTTGACGTGGCCCACGCCCCACGCGCGGTCAATGAGGCCTTTGATCCCTGCACTGTGGGTTAACTGCAGCTCGACCAATTGTCGCAAAACTTTGAGCTAAAACAATAGAAAGCTATCGTCAAGAACACAAAGAGCATGTGATCGAGAGACAGACCTTTGTGTCCCAGTCTGCGGCAAAGAACCCTCCGTCCACGCCTTTGAAAGGGTCCACATTTACTCCGAGATCATCGTCCCAGAAGACTGTCCTTTCTGAAGTCTTCGAGTATTCGGCGATTACCCCTGACAGTGTGCTCGATATTTGATCCGTGCTATTGAGACAGGAAAGGTTCCAATCTTGTTTCCTAGGTCAGGACACATGGCAGGAAACCGGCTCACCTTATATTACGCGTGCCGGGTCTCAGATTTAGGACAAAACGCGTAAGTATCTGGGTCATGACGATGTGAGGCTCATGCGAGAGGAGCGCTTCCTCGAAACTGCAGGGTGCGCAGAAATTTTAGGAAGCACAAGAGAATGTCTAGAGGGTTCCACGTACTCCATGGGTGAATTTAGCCCTTCCACCTTTCCTCGTAGTTGTGTGAACTTGGTTATGAAAGAGAAGACGAAGAGAGACTCCCAGCGATCTCTAGGATGAGTGGCGCATGAAGGAGGGCATACGTGGCCCTTTTTATCGGGGGTGGGCTCGTTACAAGCCTTCCTCATGATGATAGTTTGTATTGAAGGAAAGAAGCCGTGATGACGGTTGGCGCAAGAAGTAAACGCGGTTTCACGCGCCGACTTTACATCTCGTCATCCCATTTCAAGTCGGGGCACAAACACGCTACAATAACACTCCCCCGACACGAGGCTGATATTAATTACATCCCATCCAGGTCCACTCGACAACTCGCGTGCGCGCAAAGCGGAATTCTCGACAGCCATCATGGAGTGCAGTGATCCAAGTTGTATAACAGGGCACAGGCCACCGCACAGCAAAAGGAAAGTGCTGTGCGGTAGCACTCCGGAATGCTCCATGCCAACCTTATCCAGGGCCAACCTGATAAATGAGCTGATTAGATGAGGCATGGGGAACTTGCTAGAGATATGCACCTTTGGAATGTCATGGTGCTCACTGAGCGCTTCGAGCTTCGAGTTAAACTCGTGAACGCGGTCCTTATGGGTCTTTCCCGCTAGTTTCTTCACCTTATCGGCAAGCTGCATGGCACAGGTGAACACAAGATGCGATTGGTACCAGGCGAACAGGCGCACCCGTTTCCGCTGGACCTCCTGGAAGCGTTTCTCGGCAGCTGTCTTTCGCTCATCACTAGCACCAGCGATGGAGGGAGAGTTCCTGTTACTCCCTGAAGGAGAGGCTTTGGCGGGCTCTTCCTCATCCTGGGTGACACCCTGGGCTGTCTTATCGACCTTGGTTTTCTTCTTCCTGTATTGAATCAGAGAAATGATATCAGGTGATTGGGGCACGATTAAAGACGCACTTTTTCACTACACTGCCCTCGGCAGTTCGTTTGAGTTTGAGGGAACCACCTGGGCGGAAGTCATACTCTGACATGGCCGTGAGAGACAACTCGACCTGAGCAGCGTCGGACATGGCCGGGTCCAAACCCCACCGGCACGTGGCCAGCAAAGGAATAGCTGAGCACCGCAACAACAACAACTGCGACTGCGACTGCGACTGCGAAAGCAGGGCAACCACTCAATCACAGCCAAGCTAGACAGAAAACCCTATGGCCGTGTTCTCTCCATTACAACTCATCGCGTCAATCCCACCAGTAACGCGTTTCTTCACCGCCGCAACTCTCTTGCTGTCTCTATTCTATCTCTACCTACAATGGAAAAACGAAGCCACCTACCCTGTTCCATACCTCACACTCGTACCCGGCTCAAGTCTGTTTTATCCATGGACTTTTTCACCTCCGTCTTTGTCGAGATTAGCCTATATGAGGTCTGCCCCCATGCACCCATCTAGCGTATCTCCGTCTAACCCGACTTCCCAGCTCATTTTTACGCTCATCTTTGTTCCTTCTTGTCTACGTTACTTAGAGCGGTTGTGGGGCGCTGTCGAGACCATCAAGTTTGTCGTCGTCACGGTCACCTTTTCAAATATCATTGCATTCGGTGTAAATTGGATCGAGTTTGCTGTGCTCAAAAATGCGGACTTTTTCCTGTGAGTTGTGTTGGTTCCAGATAGGCTTGCCCTGATCCTTTTTCAGGTACGGTATGCAGTATCACGGACAAATGGCGGTGCAAATTGGGGCCTTGGTTGCTTTCACGCAACTAATCCCCGAACATCAAGTCCAGCTCTTTGGCATTTTCAGGGCTCGCGTCAAGGTATGACTTGCAAGTTCTTGGTTCATCGAATATTCCAACTAATCTCCCTACAGACCCTTCCGATGGCATATGTCACATTATCTACAGTGATGTGCATAATCGGGTTCCAGTGTCCGTTTATACTCGTTCAATTTGGGTGGCTAGTCTCGTGGATATGGCTCCGGTTCTATAAGAAGAACACCAGTGAAACCTTGAGTGGTGGTCCTACATATGGTGATCGTAGCGAGACGTTCGCTCTGGTCAACTCGTTTCCACCTTTCTTGCAGTAAGGCCCTATTCATTGACGAGATCGTGCTCTGAAATAACCTAACCCTCATTAGTACCCCAATAACATTTATTGCGAACACCACGTACAAATACGCGTCACGATTTCATCTCATCCCGAGTGGAGGTGCTGACTTAGAAGCCAACCACTCTCAGCCTGGAAGTGCGCGTGCTGAAGCTGAGCGGAGGAGGTTCGTCCCCCTTCTTCGTCACCAGTGCGGAGATTAATCTGGATTTTCAGGGCCATGGCGCTGAAGGCACTTGATCAGAGGCTCGCAAACCCCACAAATGCGTCCTCTCCGGCGCAGCCACCCCGCCCGCAGCCACCAGCCAGTTCATCAAAGCCGGAGACAACAAAAGTACCCGATGAAAATGAGGGAGGGGATTTGGGTACAAGTGGACGGGCGAGCCGGTAGCAAGTCAGTTTTGCAATTATTTGTCGAATTATGTCTATCTACACATGTCGGGATCGTACACGCTCATGCCGGGCTCATAATAACGTTCTATGAAATGATAATGATACTGGTGTTTGCCTTGCCTGAGCTTAACGTGTTGTGTCTCGCTTGGCGTCGCGGGTGTGACGGTTCGGCGCCTGTGCTCCGCTCCCCGCTCTCCGCGCCCGTCCTTGGCTTGAAGAACGACCCCAACTCGCATGGCGCGACAATCGTCCACGGTCTCTGTCTCCTCCCTCCCACCTTTATCCCCGGGATTACACCAGTTCTCCAAAGAGAAACCGCAATTGTCACCCTTATCAAGTTTCCGGACCCCTACTTCCCCATGGCCACCACGAAACGCGTCATTCTCCACGCCCTCTGGACATCCGCACGCTCCAGGCGTCGCTGACCCAGACGAGTTGTTCAAAAAATTGACCGTACCAGAGGTGAAGCAGGTCCACCAACGCCTCCTGTGCGCCATTTCTCCTCAGAATTGCTCCCGACCCTTCACGTTGACTCCAAGCCGTGTGCGATAGGACTGATGCAGATGCCAAGCAGGAAGAACTACGGCTCATGGTCGGGTGCGTACCTCTACGCTGCGTTATGTAGTTTTTTGGAACTCGAATATGAAAGCGCAGGGAACGGTACCGCGATCTCTTGCAAGCATCTTCCTCCATTATATCCATCGCACAGTCTTCCCAGGATACCTTGAATGCTCTTGAAGATATCAAAGCATCAATTCCGGCCGAGGCACCTCATTTGGCACGGCGATCAACTACCAAAGAAAGTGACGGTAAGCATCTACACCCTCTGTTGCGACCGCTGCGTTGACAGCACTGGCGGCAAATAAGACACACAGTTGCGCATACTGCAATCCGTAGCTGCCCATGTGAAGCTTCTGCTTGACACCCCAGAACATATATGGCGCCTCCTGGAGAAGAAAAAGTATCTACACGCAGGGTGGCTGTTTCTCCTGGCGCGTATTATTTACCAAGCGTTGGTGCGGGACGACGCCGAGAACGAGGACGATTGGACAGCCCATGAGATCGACGTGCTGGTGCGTTCGCCTGTTTATGGATTATAGCTGCCAGTTGTTTACGACGTGTCACAGGAGCAATTTCCTCTCGTTCAGCGGCAGTGGGACACTGTGGCCCAGTTGCGGCCACAAATCACCTACAAGGCTACTCTTTCTCTTCGTGATTCAGATCCATCCTCAGAGGTATATCCTTCACGTCTATCAGCCGTTGACCTCTCGTCATACCGTTCTCCAGGACATCTGCTCGACTCTCTTAACGTTACATTTGCTCGAATCTCGGCCATTGATAGACGTACTATCCATCTTCCTTGCACAACGGACAAGAAGCTTACAGGCAATTCTATCGCGGAGCCCAAAATCTGTACCCAATGGATCTTCTTCCCTGAACGGCGGTGCTCACCCAAAATCCAAGAAAGCTATCATTCGCGAAGTTAGAGAGGGACTGGAGAGCGTTCTTGAGTCCATAGCCTCCACGGTCGGCATAGCCCGTGACGTGTTTCACAACCGGAGCCAGGAAGATTTATCCCTCATGTCCCGCGTCCTTTCGTTCATTCAATTAGATGTCCCCACTCAGGATACCTCTTTACCGTCAGATCTCCAGATGTCCACACAGCATCTTCTTTCCACCCTACCCTCTGCCTCCCACTTCATCCTACTCCCCACTAGCATCCGCTCGTACAAACCCTTCGTAGATTTGACCTCCGCAACGTCATCTGTGTCCTGCGTGCAGCTTGCTCCGCGGCTGAGCGAGTGGTTCTCCAAAGCAGTGGCCGAATTGCGGAGCGTTGCGAAGGGTTGGTTTACTGGGCTACGGACGTTGAAAGAAGTGCGGGCTGTGCACTCGTGGTTTAGTAACTGGCTCGAAGCTAAAGAACTCGAGGATGAAGAGAAGCAAGTGCTAGCAGAGGTCATCGATGACATCGCACATGGTCAAGCGGTGAAGATATTGAGGACAGCGCTGGGAGACTTGCAAAACGGTTTTCGCGATGAGCTGCAAGACACCTTGTCACGACTACGAGATGGAACGAGCGAGGCTCTCCTGGGTATGTTCTCGAATGTTTGTTCTCCCGGACGAAGCTTCTAAGTAGATTGTCTGTGGCCAGAGAGTACTCCTGCAAAGTTCCTATTCCAGCCTGTTGCACCTCCCTCTTTCGATGTCGGTGTAGGACCCTCCCTAGTTTCTGCGTTCCGCAAATACGAATCAGCGCTCCAGCGACAAGTCACTGGCCGAACCCCCCTACTCCACAATATCGTATCATCTCTAGAAACCGGTGCAAAAGCTTTACAAGAGGACTCTGAGGGGTACATTCCTATACCTTTTCCTACCAGACCAGGGCTCACGTATGCGTCGCCAGAAAGCTGACGGAGAAGCTACGCGAGGCTTACGCCCCGCTCGCGGAAGACTGTTGCAAAGCTATTCTCGCTGCCATCTCTTTGCATATAGCCGAGCTTAACACCGGGGACGGTACGTTTTCTGGGTTTCTTCACCTACTCCTTAAGAGTAACTTAGATGACGCAGATACCGATGTTCGTTCCCTCGCATTCTTAAGTCGGCTCACTGAGGCGCTTCACGCATCTGCGTTCTACTCTCATCTCAGATGCGAAACTGTTATTAGCATTGGTACGTCTGGCACACCGTCCTGGTCCCATACCGCGTTGTCCTTCTGATGTGAAAAGTCAGATTTCCATGGAGACATTTCGGGGCTGCGTGAACGGACTATCAATCAGTGGCGGGAGTTCGTGGTGACAGCGGTCCTGGCTGAGTACCAGGGGACTTCTCGACGTGCCCAAAGTCATAGTGATAGTGAGACTCCAGAGCTGACTCTTACGCAGCCCAATTAACCCCACTTGCACAGCTCCATCTGGGTCCCTCATGGAAGCACTGCTGTCGCTATCTTCCTATGTGCATTCTGTGGATGCATCCTCGCACCCTGCTCGATTACAGTGCCCCAATATCGCTGTAACGACTCTCGGACGTTTTGCCGCTTCCCTTGTCAAAGCGTTGGCGAAAGACCACCAAGCTTCCGGAGAAAAACATGTCTCGCAGGCAAAAGTCTGGGACTTGAGGTTCCTTCGACGGCTTCTGGCTCTGTGGTCAACAGATTCTGATGGTCTATCAGAGCTAAACCAATTAATCGAGAAGCTGCAGGTATGTCGTCCTCTGGGAAGTATGATATAGGTGTAACTCTACCCCAAACCGCACAGTCTTCCAGCGTTTCTGAAAAACCTCCCAACGACGATGCTGCCCTTATAGAACAGCACCTACTACGCACTCAAGTCCTACTGGCGCCTCTTTTACCTCCCATATCATCACAACCACCAACGCATCTGACCAAGTCCTCCACGAAGGACACACGGACCGAAAGTTTGTTGCCGTTCGGCATACCAGTCGTCGAGCAGACGGCACAGCCCGTGATGCATCTCGCGAAACCGGGTCCTCGCTTCGGATCGTTATTAGTAGGCAGTACAGTCCCTAGGTAGCACTTTACCACTCACATAATTAACCTCGACGACGACTATTTTTTCGTGTCGGCGAGAGTATCATGCGTCCACACCCTAGTAAGGACCTTGCACGATGTCTGGCGGAAGCTTCCCCCAAAGCGCGGGTAAGAACCGTTGTATGCGCAAGCGCACCTCGTCCCCTACGCCGCGCTGGTTCGCAAACTTGAGAAGAATACGTGCGCCTTGCTCGTCAGGCGCCATGCCGTGCGGCCCGCTGCCCATCTCGAGGCAGAAGTACCGTGCGGCGTCGTCGAGCTGGCCCAGGCGACAGAGGCACTCTAGCCATGCGTGCCAATTGCGCAGGTTGAGCCTGTACCCGCTCGCGCGCAGGCTGGCGAAGATTTGCACGGCAGTGCGGCCCGCTCGCGCGTACCCGCAGGCATCAAAGATGATGCTCACGCTCGCGGCGTCTACGCGGCCCTCGTGGAACAGTTTGTCCCATATCCGCCGCGCATCCTCGAACGCACCCGCGCGCTGATACGTGTCCATGAGCTGGTTCCAGAACGGCGTGTCGAGCGTGGCGCTGGTGCTGATGCTGAGGAGATGCTGCACCTCTCGCGCGGTGTGCACTATCTTCTGCTGGTTGGTGATGTAGTCCGGATCGGACGGCCTCGCTCGCGCGGCCATGCGCGCCATCTGCCGGAGCATGTTCGTGTAAAGGTGTGGAAGGATGGGAGACCCGTTCTCCTGCATGTCCTTCACGATCTGGAAATAGTCTTGCCAGGCGGGATGGTGCGATTATCGAATTTGAGGGTCGTGAATGTGTGGAGTATAGCCGCGTACCTTTCGCCTGGAAGGTATCTGCGTGCGCTCGCGGACGGTCTTGTAGGCGTCGAACGCCTCGGCGAAACTGGATGCGGACCGCATGAGGAGGATCACGAGCGAGGTTACATGCGCACTGTCCGAGAGTCCACGTCGTTTCATTTCTTCCAGGAGGTCGATTGCAATGGTCATATACTTCGCTTTGTTGGCAGCGGCCGAAAGCGCGCGAAACAGGGTCTGAAAAAGCGCCACCTGCGGGCCAAAACTTGTGGTCCTGGCCTCAGAAGCGGGGCTTCTTCAATCTCTCGGTATATTTTGACCGCCAAGTCGAGAGCTGCATCTTTTGGGGACTGAAGAGAAGAAGAGCAGAGGGAACGAATGACGGGCTCTGCAAGAGCCACATCCACCGATACTCCCGCGACTCTCGCGGCACGATAGATCTTTAGAACTGCGGAGAAGACTGCAACAATAGAGCGTTCCGAATGACCTTGGACCAAACGCGAGAACCCGCCTTCATTTCCAACGTCTGTTCCCAAAATGCGATATCCTCTGCTTTACGCGCATCATCGAGCAGGCGGTCAAGGTGGCTTGAGACGGTTGGAACCCATTTCCACGAAGAGTGCGATATAACTGCACTGCAGCCGCCTGGCCATTAGTACGAAGCGTTTGAACAAGTTGCATGTTGAAATCGTACCACGTCGCCCAGGAGGCGGCTGCTGATGGCCCAAAAAGCGAGAGCGGTAGACTTCCTCAACCCTTGCGGCTTGTGAGGATAACCCAGGCCATTAAAGCCTTCCAACATATGCAAAGAAGCATGTCATCAAATGGAAGCCTCGCGCGTGAAATGTGGTTGATGATCCGGATTGTCCAAAGGAAATGGTGGGATGAAGACATGAACACTTTTCGGATAAGAAACTTGTAAGTCACGTTGTTCGCGGGACGGCCCTGCGATCGCATGAGGTGGATTCCTCGGGACATCGTCTGAATATTGCTGTTCACCAGACAGTGATCCATGAACATGTGCCAAGATTCTAACGTGGGTTGGATACTTCCTGGCTTGGCTGGCATCGTCGAGAGCCACTTCAGAAGAGCGGCCGTGTGGCCACCGTCCGCCAGAGCACGGACGATGGCACTGTGGGTATCTGCGGTGACAATATGACCGAAAACAGGCATCATGTCGTCAAGCAAGTCTCTGATAAGAAGGAAGTCATCTGATTTGCGGAAGTGGCGAGGACATCGAGTGCGTTGTGTAAGTCCACTCGTGTGAGCAGGCCACGACTGTCATCAGGAGACTGGACGCTCCCAGTGTTGCGAAGAGCCCTGCGCAGTGACCGGTAGGCATAGTGGAGTTCATGGGTTGGGTGGAGGGGCGAAGCGCTGCAATGCCAGATATGTTCGCGCAACTGCGAAGCGAGGTCTTGGAGGGGAGGACCAGCGGCGATTGAACTGAAGAGGTGCGATGCCATGCAGAAGGGGGACAGTGGATAAAAAGCTGCGATTGTGTTAAAAGAGCGCGATATCGAGGAAAGTTTCTAGGTGAGAACATGCATCAAAGGCGAGAGAGCGTGAGAGAACACTCGAAAGGGCCACGCGAGGGACCACGTCAACACAACATCACCTTTTCTTTCCGCCTACACAACACCGTTTCGCTTCGCATAGCTCTGTCGTCTATTGTCCACTTTGCATAATGTCCGAAAAAATCCAAGAGTTCCTTGAGGTACCACAGGAGTTCATTCACGAGGGCAATCAGGTTTGTCACCCAGCATTAGCACTCATACTGCCTCCCTCATACTTCATACTTCCACAGTTTCTTGTCCGTTGTACAAAACCCTCTCGAAGAGGTCTCTGCACCATGTTATTATTGTACCAGAGCACCCATTGATGAGCCATTTTGGTGCATAGAATTTATTCAGATTTCCAAGGCTGTCGCGATTGGTTTCGCTGTCATGGGGTTCATCGGTTACTTGGTCAAGCTCATTCATATCCCTATGTAAGTCTCGATGATTCAATATAATTACCCCTAGCTGATTAAACCTACAACCTGTAGTAACAATATTCTCGTGTAAGTATTCATATTCCTTCATTCTCCCTTGTTTCTCATCCTGGCCCCTCAGAGGAGGTGCATGAAGCCTTCCACCCCTTCGGACGACCTATTTCCTTTGTACATCCGCCTTAATGCAGATACCTGCACAGACCGTGTCGTGTGCTATTCGCCGACCCTAGAGGCGTTGCGGCGTATGAGCGTGTGACGTCGAAAATTATGTCTTGGTGCTGCAATGTACTTTCAGTCTTCGAGACCACGATCCACCATTGGTCTGCTTCGTAAGGGCTAGCGTCATGCCTCTCCCGAGGAGTCAGAGAGATCACTCTCAGAGGTGACCGAGTTGGTAAGGTGTTGCTGAGGGGGTGTCGCAAACTCAGAGGTCCCCGATGGCGCTGCCTTTCGGATCCCCCAAGCCTCAAGTATATCCTGTCTCAAAGCTTGTCCAGATGAATTCATAGCCCCTTGGCTTCCTGCTCACCTTTTGTGTCCCAAAAGATAGGAATGCAGCCAAAGGGACTGAATAATTGAGCCCAAAAGCATGTGACTCAGTATTTGAAGCTACTCACGCCCAGCCTCGACCAAATAAGATACAGCTGGAGTGGATGTCCTTTGAAATAATATTGACGCGCTAAGATACCATTAGACATGCAGGTGGGCCAGGCATCTGATGTCGGACGTACGCGAGTGACAGCAAGGTATATGCGCTGAATAGGCAAACCCGGAAGCAGATAAGCACCTGTGCCTTTTTATCCGCCAATGGAAATGCTTTTTTCAGGCTTTTCCACCGTCGGTACCATTGCACCACGATAACAGCTGAGGATGATCTATGAGTTCTAGAAAGACCGACAATCAAGCTGGTGGCTCACCCTCAATTATGGCAGTCATTGCTAATGGGACAAGGCAAGACAGTGGTCCCAGGTAGTGCCGTCTAGAAGTAAGGCGTGTTGAGCAACGTCATGCAGGATTGTCACGGATGATCTCATACATGGCTTTCACTTGGAAGAAGCAATACAGTCCATTATTCTCCCAAACGGAGTTGGGGAGAGACGTGGCAATCTATTGGGGGTCTTGTCTAACTGACGTGCTCATCACATAGATGACAGTAGATGTCCATACCAGTATAGACCCCAGAAAGTAGGCAAGGAAGGTAGCGTAAGGAGTGGCAAGGAGCTATGAGGACGTCAGTGACGCTCATCGCAGCCGAGTCAGAGGGAGAGCGCACAATGAACTTCATAGAACGCCTTTCAGACGCGATGAAAATGGCAGACCCGGGATCTTGGAACGTCGCCCCGGTCTGTTACTATCATGAGCTCGGCAACTTTCCCGAAGATTGTGAATTGTACCTGGAGAACAACGACGAGTGCGGCCACGCACACCCTACAGAGATGTAAGCTTTGCGCAGAGAAAGGGGTTGGCGTCGTACATGGGGAGCACGGCCATGATCATAGAAGCCTGTGCGACACAGAGAGCATAATTAGGCTGAGCGTGGCGATGTTGCCCGGAATATATTCTGGTCCCCATCATTGATCAGGGAGGAGAGGGACAAGGAAGAATAAACGTAACTTACAAGATACAAAAAGCGAGAGAGTAGATGATCAATGAAAGGCAGAAATTCACGAATGTCGAATGTCGGCTCAGCCTTTTCGAGCGAAAGGATGTCAGGACGAGTATTGGCAACCCTACTTGACCGCCAAGGGCCAGTAAAGTTATGAACACGGGGACCAGGTTGGCGTAGTCCACCATCGTCCTGGGGGTGCGTCAATGTAAAATACGGGACTCCTACAGGAATTAAGAAGTCAGGGTGGTACGCACGGCCTGAGGATATTACACCCCTCCGGGGGGTATATTGGATGATGGAGGACTCAGGTAGAACTGCTTCAAATGGGTTAGTTACTGTAATACCGCCCAACAGACGCGTGTGGACCATCAGATTCCATTTGATTGACCTCGTTGATGCACTGCTTGACGCCGCTTGTCACAGAAGTCCCGCCTGTGAGCACGCGTGTGAGCGGCCGCACCAGCAAATGTAAAGGATAGGGTCCGGTTATGAAGACCATATGTAATGATGGTACCACAGTCCAATCAGCAGACAGTATCTTCTGAACGGCCATCGCGCATCACGGCGTATCCACTGGAGATTTGTCAGAAGCATAAGAGACGTGCTTGCGCCACCGTCACCACTGTCTCATTCACTATCTGGTCATTTACGAATGAAGGCAAGAAGCAAGTTGTGTGATAACAGCATAGAGAATACATGGTTATATTGCCTGGTCTAGATAGGTGATAAAATACCTGGTATTGGTTGAACAATGGTAAGGATCGGCCGGGCAGGTCAGTCTAGGAACAATCCTTGTTGAAAAGTCAGGTAGACCGCCCACAAGTTAAGCTTGGTCACATGCGCTGTCTTCCACCGAGGGGCAATCACACTAAAGCAGGGAAATGAACATCAGCTCAAATAAAAAGGAACGCTTATCGAGAATAACTCACGATGAGGTTCGTATCGCCATATGCTAATTAGTTTTAGATGGTAAGTGACACCCTTTACCTAGATCACATTGGCAGCTCACCGTCATCGACCCGTGAGATACTCGGCCAAAACTTCCGTTCCCGAAGCCATGGGAGTGGGTAGGCAGCTTGCAGACGTGAATAGGGACTGTCCAGTACGGCAATCATGAGTATTTGTTTTCATTTCGCCGTCTTTGCCTTTGCACTCACCGGTTCCATTCGTCTTCGGAAAGTGCGATGACAGATATAGGATGGGGTGCATTCTTCAAAACGTTATTATCCCGCGGTTGTTTCCCCGTTATGACCTCCTCCGCCTCCCGTCGAATGCTTATCATGGCATCGCAAAACCTTAAGAAAGATAGACACCGGCTCTACAGTCTGTATAGAGATTACGGACGTTATCGAGACCTCACCTGTCAATCTCTTCCAGAGTTTCGGATTCTGTCGGCTCGATAAGCATACACGTCGAGATGGGCCAGGAGACAGTCGGTGGGTGGAAACCGTAGTCCTGGGATACACAGGTGAGATGAGATACTATCTTGATTCAAGCTGTTCACCTGGAGACGCTTTGCAAAGTCGGTGACTTTCAGATCAGCTGACTTGTCAAACTCCGCGAGATCTATCAACAGCTCGTGGGCAACACGGCCGTTGGCGTTCCTGTACCTGAGGCTATAATGATCTGAGAGGCGATGTGCCATGTAGTTGGCGTTAAGTAGGGCTATTTTTGAGGAGTCAACGAGCCCTTGGCCACCCAACATCTTGATGTATGCCCACGAGATAAGAAGGATGGACGCGCTTCCCCATGGAGCGGCAGAAACTGCATCAATGGCCTGGTCGCCACCCACCGAAATATGGGATGCGATGGAAGGAATGGCGCAAGGTGTTTAGCAACACAATTGGGCTGAAGCGGTATTTTAGTTTCGAGATAGAAATCTTTGCTTTCTGACATACCCCATGCCAGGTCCGCCTCCACCGTGAGGGCTTTGAAATTTGGTTTTAACAAGGTGAGTGAATAGCTGAGATGGTAACGCACATCGCGAATGTTTTATGAAGGTTCATGTGACACACATCGCCACCACAGGTTGCGGGGTTTGTCAAACCAATTTGGGCGTTCAAATTCGCACCTGCACCAATGTAAGAAAGCACGTCGATGCCCATTAAGCGGGACTTGCCGTCCAGATAGACTTGTCCACCGTTGTCATGGGTGATCTGACATGCCTACAGAGGAGTTTATCAATGGTGAAAACTGTAAGACGTCTTGACGAACATCGAGAACACCGTCTTCGAAGACGCCGAATGTGGACGGATAAGTGATCTACAACCATCAGTCAGTTAGTGAAAATAGATACGTCGGTCGACTCTGACCATGAGCGCAGCCAAGTTATCCTTGTGCTTCTCAGCCTTCTCCTTAAGATCGGCGAGATCCAAGCTACCGTCTTGCAAACTCTTCACGGGGACAACTTTCAAACCAGCCATGACTGCGGACTACATGAAGTGAGCGCTGGCTCTCGTACTAAATCATACCGAACTCACTGCTGGGTTCGTTCCATGCGCACTGACAGGGATCAAACAAATGTCACGATGACCCTCCCCGCGCGACTGGTGGTATGCCCGAATGACACAGAGGCCTGCATATTCGCCTGCAGCCCCGGAGTTAGGTTGGAGGGAGCACGCGTGGAAACCAGTAATTTTGCAGAGATCTGATTCCAGCTCCTACCCAGCGGCGTCAACCAGTTTGTCAGCTTCGTGTGTCTGGTACGTACATTGACGATCTTGGAGTATCCCTTCACTTGTTCCAAGGGGGCAAAGGGATGGACAGTACTGAATTCAGGCCACGTCAACGGGATCATACTGCTCGTGCTGTTGAGTTTCATCGTGCAACTGCCAAGAGGCGTCATGGAATGAACCAGAGAAAGGTCCTTGGACTGCAGATGATGAATGTAACGGAGCATCTCCGTTTCCGAATGATGTTTGTTGAAAACTGGATGAGGGAGGTACTCTGAGGTTCGTTTGAGGGGTTCAGGGATGGCTGAAGTGAGCTCGGTTGCCAGGAAGTTCTCTGCTGTGCTTATCTGCGCCCCTACGGAGGAAGCGAACGCGTTGACGATACGCAGGAAGTCGACAGGTCCAACACTTTCATCCAAGGTAACCCCTACATGCTTGTCATCCACGGCTCTGAGGTTGATCCCAACTTTAGTGGAAGTAGCATGCAAAGACTGAGCGGAGGGCACAGCGCCGGTCACGTCCAGGGTAAGTGTATCGAAGAAGTGCTGGTGTATGGCGCGATAACCAAACCTCTCCACGATGACCTTCAGTAGTTGAGTTAGGCCATGCACCTTGTTGGCAATGCGTCTAAGACCCTCGGGGCCATGGTAAACGGCATACATGGCGGCCATGTTAGCAAGAAGAGCCTGGCTGGTACAAATGTTACTCGTAGCCTTCTCGCGCCGTATGTGTTGTTCACGAGCTATCGATCAATTAGCCAACAGCCGTAAAAGCTAAAAAGTGTATTTACTTTGAAGCGCAAGCCGGTAAGCTGGTAGTCCCTGCACATCCCGACTCCGACCAATGATCCTTCCGGGCATCTTCCTCTTCAACTTGTCCGTGCACGCAAAAAAAGCACCATGAGGACCGCCGAAACCCGCAGGGACACCGAACCGCGCAGAATTTCCGAGTACTATATCAGCGCCCCATTCACCAGGTGGTTTGAGCATAGAGAGGGCAAGAAGGTCCGTAGCCACCGCGACAAGGGAATTAGCAGCATGTACAGAGTCTGCGAGAGTTCCGAAATCTTTGATCTGGCCATCTACATCTGGATAATTGAGAAGAACCCCGCAGAGGTCTGAGCGTAGCTTTTCGTCGCTCAGAGCCGTGCTGGCATCACCGACAACCAGCCGAATGCCAAAGCCTTTGGCGCGAGTTTTGAGAACGGCGAGAGTTTGGGGAAGGACACCATTATCTACAAAGAACGTCTTCCTCTTGTGGTTTGCGGCGACCAGCGCCATAACCATAGCCTCCGCCGCGGCTGTGGCTTCGTCCAAGAGGGATGAATTAGCAATATCCATAGAGGTTAGCGACATAATCATTGATTGAAAGTTAATTAAAGATTCTAGTCGTCCTGTGATGAGAAGAAACCAGTTAGAATGCGTTGGGAGATGTGTCACGGGACATGCCTTGAGCAAGCTCAGCTTGATACGGTGTATACTGGGTGTACCATGCGGGATTCTCCATGACCTAGAAACCGTGATGAGATTGCATTTTCTTCGGGGTCGTCCTAGATGCTTACGTTACGCAAATCACAGTAGGGACGACCGCGTTGTGATAACCCATCCCAATATAGCTTTTGACGGGCTTGTTCTCTGCTCCCAGAAGCTTTGCCCGCCTCAGCAACTCTGCCTCGCTCAGGGGGCCGATTGCCTTGTCAGAGACGGCGTCCTCGGGTATCCTGATTTTTGACGGGACAGTCTCGTTGACAAAGGCATCCATAGAGCTGTAGCCCAACTTTGAAAGCATGTATACGGCTTCTGCATCGTCGGGCCCTATGTGGCGGTCAGAGAAGGTATCCAGAGCAGTGAACAATGACGTTGGCGGTTTTGCGGTCGCAAGCCCCTTCCGTTGAGTGGTCAAGACACATTGTTCTATGCGTCTACGAGTAGACCACGGGGCGATGCGCAACGCAGCCATCTATGGGGAATTGAGGGGATGCAAATAAAGGGGGAAAAATGCGGCGAGACCATTGTAATTTCACCGAGCCAGGCGATTCACCGAGCCATTCACCGAGTAGATCGTAGCCTTATCGTTCACTGGTTTGCCATTACCCGCGACACCCGCCTTCTTAAGCGCCCGTAACCTCCGTCGTGGCAATTTCCCGAGCCAGTTTCCTTTTTCTCCTTCAACGACAGTGAAAAACTTTTTCTCTCTTTCCCCACCGGGCAGTCGCCTCTGGCTCGGAGCATCCTCGTCATCATTCATCTCACCTAAAAGCTAATTTTGACTTGTACCCAGTCTTCAGGCCTTCAGACATCGAGCTGAATCCATTTCTCCCTTCCCATGCCCAACAGCGGAAAGAGCTGGGCATGTTCCAGACCAGACGTCTTGGCCCGCTCATAGGTGTCATTAAATTTACGAAATAGTAAGAACGTAAACGGGATCGCCGATGGTACCTCTAAGCGCTAAGCATCAGCGCATCAGCGCTCAGCGCTATACTGTAGCGCTTCTGTCAAGTCTCAATCAAGCAATCAGGGCATCAGGGCCATTCCGTCTGTATATGCGTGCCTCAAAAATATAGTCACCCCCTCAGACCACGACCTGGAAATAGCGGCAATCAGTTTGGTCAACGATTATCCCGGGCTACTTCAACGCACGGAGGGTCTTCTACGTATGAATCCCCCACGCTGTGGATGCCATCACGTTCGATTTCCTTCGCCACGACGCGCATCGCGCTATTAGCACTGCGATTCTTGGCTCCTACCTTCTCCTCATAGAAGCTGGTCACAGAGAGCAGATGGGATAGTGCCTGTTCAGAAGGACTTTCTTGAGAGGGAGCAGACGCTGTTTGGGGAGAGATGAAGGACCGCAACAAGGGTGTTAACCTTTGAAGAGCGGGAGCAGACCTGATGAGCTCGTACTGTGCATGTCAGCTACCACCCCAACAAACCTCTGCTACACAACTTACAATAAATTCATGAATAGCCTGTGGTGACGAAAGGAAGGCTTCGGCTTTTATAGATACAATATCCAACAAGACAAGGGACTGGACGAGAGATGAGCCACCGCTAACGGACGAAAGGTATAAAGCATCACCTCCCGGAGCAATTGTCCAATGCCCACTGTCGATGACAACTCTTCTAATTTCCCACCCAAAAATTCCAAAAGTCCAATGATTGCCTTCCAAAGTTGCAGCCAGTGATAGTCTGTTTTGGAATCAATAGGCGCATGGAATGAGGGCACGAAAACATACCCAGTCGAATATGCTCCTTCTGCAAGAACCATAATGTACGATGGCATGTCCGTATACACGTTCTGGAGCGGCGGGGTAAGCGCTGAAAGTCTCGCAAAAAAAGTATGCGGCTTACAGGTATAGAGACGATTCAAGTCGTTTGTGCAAATTGTGTCGAAGCCAGAGAATGCAGCAATCCAACACGGCACAGATAAGCGGACGGGGAGACGGAGCAAAGGGGAGAATTGGGAGTCTCTTTGTAATTTCTTGAGCCGCGAGACAGCTGGGCAAGCGACTAGACATACCTGGCGACAAAGCCTAACCGGATGTGGACTCGGCACACAAAGCGCCCGGATGACCTCGTTGGATTCCACAAAAGCAAGTAAGATGTGCAATGCTACATTGGCGTAGCCAATTGCGCGGGGGGAAGAGGTGGATGTCGCGTGCGTCAATAAATAGGACGACAGAGATAGGATGGTAGGGGCCAATGGTGGCCGCGAGTTTTCATCGCCGGCAGCATCTTTGATGCTTTCTACGAGAATAGAGGGAAAAGTGTGGTTACGCAGGGTAAACTCCAGTATTGGTAGGAGAATGATGCACGCCTCGATAGGCCTCCGGGCAGTTCAAAATCGAGCGGCAAAACAAGGTGATGATTGACGTACTGGTTTCTGAAAAGCTCTTTCGGCGTGTTGACCGGAGTAGAGGAGAAAGCCCGATCAGGGCGTAGTGACGTCACGAACGAACCTATCATCGAAGACATGGTCGGGGGAGAGTCGTCTGAAATCGCTTGATATGCCCTGAACACATGGTTTCAGAAGCGAAGGTTTCAAATGACCACGGCAAATGCCTCACCCCACAGTCGTCGCTGCTGCAAACTCAGCAGCCCAACACACTTTGCGCAGTACCTCAACGTCCACGATTTCTCCGATGTGACGGAGAAACGGGTTGAGCTTTGCCGCGTCTGACTTATGAAAGTTGGACAAGAGTGCAAGCAAGAGCAGCACTTCGAATGTGAATCTCCCACTCTCTCGCCCTTGATTATCTGATGTGTCCACGGTAAGTCCGAGGAGGAGGAGAAAGTAGTATACACCAACAGAGATGATGGATGGGAAGATATCTCCACGCAAAAGATAAGCCCCAGGGCTGAGTTGGTTGATACCACACATGAAGATGACGGCGAGTTGGAGTACTTCATGGCGTAGCTCAACTAGAATTTAGCTTCAACGACCGTTGGAGCCCGAGAAGTCATAAGGGAACACGCTTGCCTGGTGCGCTATCATCGCCGAGTAAGGTTCTGATGGTAGCAGTAAATTCCTGCAGTGATGATTCGTTAGGAAATCATGGCAGTGGCCTGAACAGTCCCGGAGAATATGATCACATTGAAGAACTTATCACTCTGGTTCACCTCCCCGGCAAAAAGTTCCATGACTTCCCATCCTGCGAGATCATTCTTGCTCAAAAGACATCGTGTAACCACGGACATCAGCTGGACTGCGTGAGATTTTTTGGGGTCATCGTAGGGTGCCGTTCGGGCGTAGTCTAGACAGGTCGAGAACAGCTTTACGAAGAATGACTACTGTAGGAGGTGAAAATGAGACGTCCGCGTGCACAGTATCGATTCACACAGTCTGACCTTCGATCGCCCTAGGCAGTCTCCCTTGGGAAGTGGGTTAAGTTTTTCCGAAACGTACGTCTGGTCCACGTCCAGAGATAGTATCTCGGACCAGAGCGCTTCGGCGCCTTCTTTCGAGCTGCTGATGTGTATTGGTGTCAGACCCTACACGACGACCATGACCCGTCAATCTCATGACGGGTATAGAAGCTTGAGTACGATGGGACGTTCCTCGAATAACTTGTGAAAGAGAGTGACAAATTTTGAGACGTTGAGGACTACGCTTTCTCGTCTTGGGACACTCATCATCAATGATTGCGACTTGAAACAGTGCAGAGGCAAGCAGCCACAAGCTGATTGACAACATCTAAATATAAAGCGCTGAGCGCTGAGCGCCAATTAAAATCTCATTCATCCACATCACGACGTTTGTAAAAGCGAGAAGACGAAACGAGTGGAATTTCCCTAGCCGGTTGCCTGAATCATCTCAGTAATCCAACCCATCAATGTCTCATCCCGGATTTGCACGCTCTCCACCAATTTCCGCACTCCACTGAATGCCCTCCTGCCCCTTCGTTGTCCCTCCTGTTCCGAGTCAGAGAGACCGCTGTCCTCCAGAACGTCTATCCCCTCATCCTCCTCAATGACACCTGGGAACCCAAAGTGATCCGCATCAACACGTGGCGCAGCTTCGATGGATGTAAATGCGGCGCGAAAGAGGAGGCGGATGCAAAGCAATGCCGTCAATGAACTTGACGGTGGATCACCAATCGGCTTCTTCACAATGAGGGTCGTCTTATGCGGAGGCAACGGTCTTGTCGTGGGGTTAGATATGGGATGCGACTGTTGAGGCGACGAAAGTGTGATCAGATCACTCTGCGTTGGGTGTTTGGATGGTGGCTGAGCACTCGGGAGATGTGTGAGGACGTGTGCGCGTAAGTTGGGCTTAGGTAAAGGTTCGCGCGAGCATGTTGCCCACGAACAACTATACTCATCCTCGACAGAAGAAATATGCCCCAGAACGTGCTCACACAATTCACTAGCGGAACCAAAAGGTGAAGAGTTGCATTCAGATCGATTCCATAGACACTTGAAACGTTCGTTCGAACGGTCATCTTTCCTGCGGTCCACACCACGGACGACAAATTTTTGCGGTGGTCCAGGGAGGACCATGGCTTGCGCTTGAGGGAAGACGACGTTGACGTTCTTGATCACGTCAGACGCCACGAGTAGGTGGTACTGGTCTTGATAAGGAACGAATACGTCTTTGTACAAATTCCAAAAGTCAACCTGAGTTAGTTCGCCTTCAGGTTTAGCCACAAACATCAGCTTCATCCTGAGAGGGGGGTAAACACCAAAGATTCATCGACACTGTTTACTTTGACGTACCATTCATAACAGCGCTGGGGCTCGGGCAATGCAATAAGCCCGTCCAGTTCCTCCTTGCTAAGTTCGTGATCCTGAATGAGAACTGCTTGAGCAGGTGCTGTATGGATGGGTCCCCCAATCTCGACAGGCGTCGTATCTTCTATTTGCTCGGTTAGCATTTGGGTTACAAGGAGCTTCAACGTGCTAGGCATATCAGGATGAAGGAGGAAAGCCTTCGCCATCGGAGGGTGTGAGAGGTGGGCATAGATATAATTAATGCAGACGTCCACCAGAACGCGATCAGAGAGCAAGGGGAGGTAAAGCAGCGACGCAGAAAGAGCGGGAGAATTTGCGGAAAGGCGGGACGAGTTGCTAGTATTTGAAAACAAGAGATGAAGACACGTGAGAGATGAAACAATGAGCGAGCGATTGGAGGTACAGCATATCAGATCCAGCAGGGGTGGGAGAGGAGAGACAGAAGGCGGCGCCGAAGTGGGGGGGAGGACGTAAGTGGGGGCGATGTACTGGAAGAGGTCGGTCACATAGAGCAGAAACTCCACGTTCTCGTCGGAGTTAGGTTGGACGTTGTGCAGGGCGGAAAGGATCAGCGGCATCGCCTTTCTGTGTTTGACCAGCTCCTCCGCGTTCGCGTCGTTGACGGCCGCCGCGTTGCGCATGATACACAGAGCTTCGAGCCCGTGACGACGTTTGCGTTCCTCCAATGGCGGCATCGCGAACAAGGAAGAGAACTTGAACGAGCCCGCCGCGTTTTGCGAGACGTACCATTCGGGCCACTCGAAGAGCGTATTGGTCAATCCGGGAATGGAGCGGAAGAGGAATTGTTCATTATTGCAGAGACGGCAGAGACGATCGAAAGCCCAGGCTATCTCTGAGGGAATTCCGGAGCGCAAGGAGAGTAACATCCGATTGTTTGGTGAGGCCTCTGTGTACCATCCTGAGACACCAAGGTACGGTGAGCTGTTTGCAAGACGCGTAGCCAAGTTGTCACTAACGTTCGTAATCGTCTGTTGTATTTGGGGCGGGACGAGCCGGTGGAGCAGAGGTGAGGGCATGTGGTGTAGTGATGAGAGGAGGACGATAAGCCATGCTGGTCGCCGTCGAGCCCGTTTTGCTCGAAAAGGTCGATATCATTTTTGGGACTACGTTGGGCACTTCTATCCACAGCTCCGCTCCGACGACAGCAGGTGAAGAGCTCAACCTGTCACGCGTACTGTCACGCTCACGTTTAGCCACGTAACGCGACGCGTCCGCCAAGAGGCTAGCAATGTATACACTACTACTGACTACTGCTATGGTCCGTAAAAATGTCCGAAAAGCGACCAGTGTTCTCAAAAAGAGCGTTACTGAACCAAAAATTCGTGAACAGCCGTATGCACATTTTTCCAGAATACATCCACAGTCTCACGCTCGAACCCATTCTCGTCATACCCAAGGCTTATCCAAAGTTTCCCCACAAAAGTGTACGCAAACAGCAGCATTGCGCTGTTGCGCTGGCGGGAACCAGTGGTCAATGTGTGCAGCTTGATATCCGGGAAGTTCGCATGCTTATAGATGCCGTCTAAATTTCCGAGGAGCGAAAGACCGATAAGCGCGAGTGAGGGATGACGAGGTGTCGGTGTCTTGTCAGACGTCGTCGGCGGTGGCGGACCCACACGCCAGCCTCCTTTTCATCATCTTCCTTTGCCCACGAGCGGGCCTGCTTCCCGCGCCTCATCGCCATCTCTCGGGCACGTGGAACGATCATCGGGCTATTCGTGAATCGAGAGCTCTGCTGCTTGGCCTTACGAGCGCGATGCCAGAACGTCTTGGACACATCACAAGAGGCTGGGATGAAGTTTGGGAGGGCGACGTTGAAGTAGCCCACGGAAAGGAACCAGTATGACCCTGTGACGGGTTTTGGGAAATACGACCGAATATTCATCGCCGCGTACATCATCCTGACCAAGCATATCAGCAAGTGACATAAGGGCAAAATCCCGTAATGACCCACATCGGTTGTTCCTGCTTCTCCCGAGGACTCATCCTTGCCCAGGCCACGTTACAAATTGCGAACATGGCGCTCGAAATCGAGACCCCCTGAGCTTTGCACTTCTTGAGCATTGCCTTGGTGAGGTTCCCGTCGAAAGACGTTGTCGGGACTATAGTGTGGCGAATCGGATCTTTCCTCCGAGGGAAGACCTGCCCACCCTACGACTGCAATCAGAATTGGGGGATGATGACATGTGCACGACAGCTTACAATCTGCCTGTCCAGGTGATTCTGAAAGTCAATGATTCCAGCAGCCCGACGGAACCGATTCTGCTCCGTCCCCAAGTTTTCCTCTATGCTCAGGGGAAGGGCGGGGGTCTATGACCATTTTCAGCCAGAGGGACAATAACGAGATGGGGAACGCACATCTGATGAGAGGGCCTGGCCCCAACGTTGTTTCCATTCATCGGCAGCAAGTTGATTCAACTCTTCTTGCGAGCTGACACTACCCAACATGCCAAAGAAGTCATTGGCAAATTGATGAAGCGCCATTCCATCGCCGATAAAGTGGGCAGCGCATATGAATAGTTCGTAGTTGAACAAGCGATTACCGTCTGTGGTGGGATCCTCGGGTGGCTCGGCCGGTGTGTCCGAGGAAGTCCGTGGCGTGGAAGGGGGAGTGGGTAAGGTATCTTGTGCAGGTGTCTGTGAGACGACGAGGTAGGACAGCCTTTCGTTGGATAAAGTACGAGGGCCGTTGAGATACCACTCGATTAGGTCTATAGGATAGGATTGCCCTCAGCACCGGCACGCCAAGGTCCTGGTTTCCGTACACACCGTCCTTGCTCTGATGTCGATAATCGAGCTGACTGTCGGCCTCCGCAAGACCGTCTTCTGGAGACGCAGGCGGACGGAAGCTGTCCAAACGAAGAATGGACTGATCGGCGGGAAGCCCTAGACATGACAAGGAAAAACATACACAAATCTGACATCATCATAATTCCGCATTACGACCTTAGAGGCTAACAGGGGGTGACGCATCCTTAAGATGGCCCAGACAGCGCGCACTCTGGCCCGCAGCACGAGGTGCTTGGGAGACGTGAATCCCAGATGCAGGTACCTGTCGTCCGGTGGGGGTAAGCTAACGCAGCCATCGGTGAACTGTGATGACGAACATGTCGTTGACTCCATTTGCCCGGCCGGGAAGGTAATACGAGACCTCGCAGTCTCCGAGCGTTCGTTCGTAACACGCAGGACTGTGCACACGATAATCGGGGGTGCCCGAGTTGGTCACATCTTTGCGGCTTGAATCCATGACCTTCTCATCAGACAACTCTGGAGCTGGGGAAGGAACCTGGATGCTCGCAGCCAGTGGGGTTGTTGAATCAACGGTGAGGGGAGCCATCACGAATGGACAAAGGGGGGCCCTGGGGAGGACGGGCGCGGCAATTTAAGGCAGGACACATGTGACAAGAAACATTTTACCCTAGCCAGGTCAAGAATGAAATAAGCGGAAGCGGCATTTTTTCACCTAGGTGTCAAAATCGGGTGGTACACTTATTGGAAATCACCTTGCAAGACCATTTACCGCACAGTACAACACCACTGTTTGCTTCGGATATTATGGGTGCCCCCTTATGTCCGTTTCCGACACGGATATTTTACTGTATGTAGCAAAAGGAGTGGATATGCAGGCAAGCCCCTCGGACACCCGGATTGAGGGGCTCAGTCGTGACGGGATCTGATCATCAGAAGCTTGATGTGACATGCAGCCAGGGGCACGCGCGTGTGGGAAGAGCTGCGCTCAAAGTACCGTACGAGACTAGCTGATATTGTCCGATAACGCTCGATAAATATAAAATGGTACCCGGCTATAGTCCGTATGGTTTGTGATTGACAGATGTCATCCTACTCGTTAACCTTGGCAAGTGCAACTATGGGAAATGCCAGTCATCCACATTATAAGAGTTGAAAAGTCCTTCACTACCAACTACCCACAATCAAGTTATTCGTGATTCGGTATCAATCTGAACTCGTTGCTTTCTCCTGCGCTTGCCAGTCATTGCTCTCGTCGCTATCGTCCTTAACTTGTCTAAGCGCCTCGAGATCAACAGGCCGTGGAGGTGGCGGAGCTTGAGCCTGTTCGGTCGTCTTGACCCATGTGTAGTACCTGAAACGATATTCAGAAACACCTAGCAGGTCAATGGTATAGAAAACTACATTGAACCGCCAAGAATAGTTGAGATAGACATCACGCGATTGCTGCAATATATCACGGTGTGAGAGGAGATATAATACAACCGAATAGAAGCCTTACACAGTCAAGACATCCTGAAACAGCCAAACACCCAAAAGTGTTTGTAGCACGGAGCGAGAAGCCTAGAAGCGCAAGAGTATAAAATTAGTGACACGAAAAACAAGAAGAGGGACGCACGCTTGAGAACATATGAGTGACAGGGCTTGTCACTTTTATGCTGAGCAAGCCGGCAATACAGAGCAAAAACCCGAAGAGGCCGGTAACGAGGCACCCCCAAATGAAAACGTTCATGTTCCACTCGGAACTGGTACTCAATTCCAAGAGCTTGGCAGGCTCTCCGCGAAGCAACACAAATGGGGCAAGGAGGACTGCGGAACCTGCATTCGTCCAATAAGCGAGTTGGATAGTCGAGTTGTTGCAGTAAGGGAGAGAAGACTTGATCAAGACTGAATGAACGGCAATGAAAAGAGAGGAAAGCACGCCGTAAAATAGACTGATTGGCGACGGAACTGAGGAGATGGGGAGGCTGCCTTCTGGTGCGACGCCGATGAAAAATCCGACGGTGACGATGCTTGCTGCAAGGATGACACGGGCTGCCGGGCGGGAGTGAGATGTGACGGAGGCAACGGCAATGGTCAAGGGCAGGACTAAGCCTCTGGCAATCTGAGGAAGAGTGACATTAAGGGGCAAAAATCATTTACAAACGGCTGCTCAGTACCTGGAAGAATGTTGCCTCAACCTCTCGAAGACAGAGAATGTTGAACACGAGACCGGCAATGTTGATCGAGACGACAGGGAAGAGCTTCTTAACACTGTGCCGATCCCAATGCGGAATTTCTATCTTTGAGGAGAACAAAGCAGTGACATGAAGGAGGATGACGGCTATGACAAGTTGAAGAAACAGGAAGAGAAGAGGGGCATCGGGTGTGGAATTAAGCACACTCTTGTTCCTTTCAACATGAGGGGAGGGGGTATGGAGTCAGGGTGCGCCAGAGAAGCCAATGCAGGGAGATGCATACACAAAAACCATCTAGCTAGAGATGAGCGCCCAGGGAGGGGGGACCAGGGGAAAATAGACATACCACTAGAGCAGTAAACATATAGAATGAGACAACAGCGGCTACGTGCCATGGCGAGGGATGTCTTCCAGATGAGTCCATAATCGACCAAAGGAGGGGATGGGGGAGTGGAGGAGGGGGGGGGCTGGGAAGAAAGGCGCGGGCGGCATGATGACACGTAGAATTTGAGGGAGTCGAGGGAGCGTGCTGGGGGGTTGACTTGGATCTGAGATTGGGAATGATACCGTCGCCGGGCCGGACACAGGGTAAATTTCCGAGTTTGATTAGGGAGCGGATCGCATGAGGCGGAATTAAAACGTATTTGGGAATGGCGCCCTGCCTCTCCGGCCCCTTTTAACGACATGCATATAGTAACTTGTTGGACGCCCAATCCTCTTCGACACAAGCACGCATGACGACGACGGACCATAAGAAAACCCTGGCCCCTCTCATCCTAGACGAGTCCCGTTCTTCCTCTCGTCTCGACTTTCAACTTGACTCTCCTCACATCGTCCCCCTTCGCTTTGTTTCTCGCCGTCGTAGGCTTGTTATCGCCACAGGCTCCGCTCTTTCTATCCTCTCCCTCCTTGTTATTGCCTATCTTTCCTTCTCCCGTCCTCCCCTTCTTATCTCTCAGGACCCCCTTGTCTCTCAAGACCCCATCCCCCCATCAAGTGTTACCCCCCATGGGACAGAAAGTCTGCTCTCCTTGGGCCCCCTACAGATAGTTTCAAAGGTTCGTATACGTCACATTACCACATTTCCTCCCGTCACACTATTCATTCTCACTCAAGATAATCTCCGTAACGACACAAAGTACATCACCTCCTGGATTTCTGCCGGGTGGAGTTAGTATTCCCCTCATCTTTTTATCACTTGCTTACACGTCTATCCCAGCCAATGATGTCATGACATACGTGAGTTCCTCCTCTCTCTGATCGCCTCCGAATCAATTCAACGTCCTCAGGGAAATCTCATTTACCTCGCCCTGTTAACTGAACGTGTACCCATCATCGGCCCATTCACTCCTTCACACATTGGCGGCGACGCGGGAGATATCCCTTTTGGTGAAGTGTTTGATACCGACTATCTGAGTAAAATGATTGGCCTTCCCGTACTTGAATGGCACGAAGTCAAGAATGCCTCCAGCTCAAAGGTTGATGATATTGGCTGTTGGAGTGTTTGGCAGGGCGTTCAGACTCGTGAATCGGGGCCTCGGATGACCAATGCGCTGGCTCTTCAAGGCCTCGGTGAGTAAATGCATGTCTTCATGAATAAATCGAGAAATTGACTTGACACCGCCGCTAGATATATCTTTTACTGCTGGCCCTACATCGCTTCAAAAGTTTCCTGGGTACGAGCATGATCCGCATGCTCACTTCTGGAGCGTTGCCTCGCTGCTCTATTCACCCGGAGAGAAGAAAGTTTGGTAGAACCTCAACCTTCGGAGGTCCTCGGCTCCGTATTACCCCCAGATGAGCATTTGGCCTGTTTCGACTACCTGTATTACCTCTGCGCCCACACAGTAAGTTACGTTTACCCTCTTCCGTAACAAAATTTCAACTGAATGGCCACAGTCTTTCGAGTATGAACATGACCTCAGCCCAGCGTGGCGATTTGTCGTCAAGTATTTCCGTTGGACAAATCGGCTTCAAGCCATTGCCGACGGTTACCTGCGGCGTATTTTCAAGCTCCCCGATGACGAACCTATCCCCCTGTGAGCATCGTTTGTTTGGAGGTCGCAGTTGTTTTCTTAGCTTGTGACATTCCCCAGTATATTGCCATTCATGCCCGTCGAGCCCCTGATTTCACGGTGTACTGCCATGATCTCCCTAGGGAAGATTGCTTCCCCTCAATCGCCACCTACCAGCGCCACATCGAAGAAATTCAGGAGGAGACACGCGAGCGGTTGGGCCTTGTCCCACAGCATGTTGTCATGCTCAGCGACGAGTGGGATCCCACGTGGTGGGACTCGATTCGCAATACAGGCTGGTACACGACCGACCACGTCGCAGAAGATACGATTAACAAATACGGTAGTAAATGGTGATACATTTGTCTCATACGCCTGGTCACATGTTGAACAATTCCACAGGTATCCCCTTCTCATAGATGCCGTCATTCAGTCGTCTGGTATCGGTATGATTGGCATGGAGGGATCAACAATGTCTCTTCTGGCAGGACGTCGCGTTCAAGACTGGAATAAGGGCGTGTTCAAGTACCTCAAATGGGGACCCAATGCTGTAAATTGAGATGCTGCCATATCTCGTGTACAGATTCGTCTACCAGACTCTGGACTAATTGCAGTACAGTTATGTATCTTGCAGAATTTCATTCTTTTAATCTTGGGCATACCTAAACAGTAGACGATTTCCAAATAGACAATTATCATACGCCTTTAGCTATATAAATCGCCTCCACGGTTGTCTGATCTTGGACATAATACTGCACCAGTACCGATGCATGTACAACCTGTTACAACACTTGTCCTCTCGAATAGGAACAAGGACATTGGTATCGCCCCCCCATATAGTCGGCGGTTTGGAGACGAGCGGTGATACGGTAGCCTTTTACTCAACCACCCAATTGTGAGACTACCAACACGACACGTCGCCAAGCAGACTGCAAGCGCCCAAGCCCGTGTGAAAATAACTAGCGATGGCGGTGACAGTGGCGACGCAGGTGCCCAAGTCATGCCTTAACTGGCCATAAGATCGAGCTAGCGAACTTCACGCGTACCTTAATATGTACTGCACGAGCGCGGCGCTGATACCTTCAAGTTAGACGGGTCGCCCATAACACTCGAATGTCATGACGAGTATACGCGTTGGATCCTCAATACACAGCGCCCAGTAGAACCAAATCCAGGTAGATCAAAGTGGGTGTTGACACAACACCTCGTTAGATGTACAGAAAAAAAAAGTCCTACACAGGATGTATAGATGCACTGAATGGAGGACCGGAGGTGGAGTTGACGCGTGCAGTGCACGAGACGCCGCCCAAGTTTACGCCCCCGACACGACTCACGGCGCCGTTTGGGCGGCCGGAGCCTCGGCCTAGAAAACGCCACTTATCGTGACAGATCTGAAGAGTGTTGTCGTAAGTTGGTTGATTGCGGTGATTGGGGGGATTGTCCCTCGAAGAAGCCGTGCCTGTATGCGGAGTATGGGCATCACCGGCTCAACAGAGCAACATTTGATATAGGGATGAAAAAAGACGACAAGGGCGTGGTGTTGGCTTGGCTTATCGGCCGAATGCAGGGACGCGCACGACGGCTAACAAATCCGATCCTGGGTTGAGCTGATCAAAACACGAAGGATTTTACACTAGATTGAGGTGTACTGTATTATAATCATAAGCGTACCAAATGTTACTTGTAGACCAAGCGATCCAAAGGAACTGTCATTCTCATTTTGACAAGATTCAGTAGAGTCGTCGTCGTTGTCATGGGCAAATTAAACGAGCGACCGAGCCCCACCAGATATCCGTTCATGTAGTCGACCTCGGTATAACTCCCTGACCGTACATCTGATAGCATCGAAGAAACATTCCCCGCGGTGACCCTGATCACGCGCAGACATTCCTCTTCCAATGCCGAGGCAGCCAGGCCCGGAGAGAGGCGACTGAATCCTGCGCGGATCCTGACTTGCTTTTCTCGGTCGTCCCAAGAACCCTCTTCCTCTTGTGCTTGCAAGGCAAACGCACGCGCTGCTTCAATACATACGCGATTGATAATTTTCCTGGCTTCTGCTGATTCGAGAAGGTCTCCATTACGACAACCTAGGAGGGCCGTCAAGGGGTTGATCACGGAATTGACGACCAGTTTGCGCTTCATTGCTACCTCGACGTACGAAATACGCTTCCAAGTTGCATTGAGTCCCGAAAGGTCTGAAAGAGCGGCCACAGTGTTGCGCAGTGAGCGATAGCGAGAGTCGTCTCCCTCTTGGGGTGACATAATATTGTCCAGAGACAGCGCCTGCTCTTGGTTTGGAACATCTTCATCCGCAGCCAAGGGTTCAAAATTTCTGCCCCGGGGATCAGCAACGATTCCAAATGTGATGGAGCCAACACCGGCATGGACGGTATGAAAATAGTCCTTGTTCCACGCGCCATGGTCGTTAACAGCGACAATTAAGTGGGGTCGCTGTTCGGGATTGCGGAAGACGTCCTCAACCAATCGCTCGTAGACACCCATTCCATTGTGGAGGAGGACAATGGTCGAATTAGGGGTTAGCCGAGGGACCAAGGCCTTGACGGAGTCGACTACCGTATACGCCTTGATCGCCACGATGAGCGACTCGATTGGAAGGAGGGTGTGTTGAATGTACGTCTGGGGAATACCCTTCGCTTTGAAGTTGAAGCGGTCAGCATTCGCATTTTTGAACGCGAGGGTATCGCGGGCGTGAAGTTTCACTTGTCTCTTCTCGTACCGGAGTTGTTTCAGTGCTTTGAAGACCTCGGATCGAAAGGCGGTCGACGTGTCCACCACACCCTCCCGCTCGACCTTGAGGGCGTTTCCGGCCAAGTTCGCTCTCGTCAGCTGCCGCGTGTTCTTGTGTATGAGGAAGACGCCATGTTTTGTAGCGTCGAGGGTCTTGCAGAGATGATGAGAGATGAGAGAGCCGATGGGACCAAGACCGAGGACATGGAAGCGCATTGGCCAATGCGAAAGCAGAGTGGCAGACGCTGGAGTGTGCTCAGGATGGCGTCTACATCCTTCTCGTGAGAAAGGGAAAGCGAAAAGAATCTAGTTGACTCTCACCCAGTCAACTAGCAGGCAACTGTTTGTGCGTAAACCGACACCACGTGCATATTGAGGTAGCCGCGTCACATGACTGGTAGCGTATAGCCCTTCACGGCTGTCCTCCGACTCCCTCCTTACTTTACCAGATCATTTACAATATCTTCTGCATTTGTAACTACTGCTTGCCATCAGTAAGATGTCAATTTACTTTTTGCCTTTTCAAAAGCCAAAAGTGCAAAAAAAGCTGAAAGATGAAAAGTAGTTGACTATCATAGTGACTTCAGGATGCAGCCGACACTGATGCAGACAAGTCTTTCCCTGATCAACTCCATGCAAATCTCTTTACTTCCAGTCCGTCCCTCTAGAGCTGAATGATGGGTAATGCATTTATTCAAGTTCCCTCCAAAAATGCACCTACCTGGTGCCACATCACTGCTTTTATTACACGACTGATTTAAATTAATTCTTCGGTTACTTGCATACTTTTCATAACTTTCATAACTTTTTGTACTTTTCAACTTTTTGTAGATGCTCGTAATGAGTACTTTTCAAAAACTTAGACATAGCTTGCCAACTTTCGCGCTAATCATACTTTTCGTTTTATACTGGCACGAGCATGAAAAGTGAACAGTCATCTTACTTACTGATGATCGGGTTGCAATGCGATTTGACTCCCCGATCTCGGGCTCTAAATCATAAATGTCCGGGACTTGACCACATCGCACTGATTTTCCTCTCACATTATTTACTGCCACTGAGGACACACCTGAGCAATATTTATAATGGCAAATATAGTCCTGAAAAGGACTGGTCATGAAGTATGAGTTATGTTGTCTTTATCTGTATTGCATTGTACTCGCTGACACTTCTTGCGTACAGATGCCTCTCGTAGGGTAAGGAACAGATGTGACTGGATGCGTTCATCTAGCCTTACCTCGTCTTTATGTCGACAGCTTCGGTCTCTGGAAAGTCCGTACTCCATCCCTAAGCATCATCGAGGTAGTCTTAACTAACTGTTTCACAGGTCCCGAAGGAAAACTGCGCAGATGTATGCGGACCTCTTACTAGAACGCATATCTCATTTACAGGCGGTGTCAGGTAGTGTATGATGCCATCAAGGCCGGATATCGCCTATTTGACGGTGCAGGTGACTATGGCAATGAAAAAGAGGCCGGTGATGGTGTTAGGCGCGCTTTAGCGGAGGGTATTATCAAGCGTGAACAGCTCTGTGAGTAATTTATACGCTTATGATCTGTCTAATCTGTCTGCGTCGATTGTAGTCATTACGTCCAAGGTTAGGAAATAGTCACCTTGATGAAGGGCTTTGAATAACTGATCCCACTTCCCCAGCTCTGGAACACTTTCCACGCGCATGATCATGCGAGACATTCCCTATCTGATGCGTAGCTAAAATTAATGCTAAGGGCATTGTCGTCAGGTAAAAGCAGCTGCGAAGATGCAGCTTGAACTTTGGGGTCTCGACTATTTCGATTTATTCCTGGTGCACTTCCCCGTCGCCCTGGTATACGTTGATCCAAAGCATCGCTATCCCCCTGAATGGTGGGGGGACGACCGGAAATCGGTGAACCTTCGTGCGTTTCAATTATCATTTCTTTCCATTTTTCTGTCCCCCGCGAAACATCGCGTTGACTTGTATCATAAGAAAACACGCCATTCCAGGAGACTTGGGTCGCCATGGAAGAATTGGTCGACGAAGGCCTTGTAAAGAATATCGGCGTCAGGTTGGTACATAAACACATTTTGGACATTGGCTGACATGATCGTGGTAAAGCAATGTTGCAGGTGTTCTACTCGTCGACATCCTCAGCTATGCTCGCATCGAACCCCAGGTTCTGCAGATTGAATTACACCCGTATTTGACTCAGGAACCTTTGCTGAGGCTCACCAAGACGCTTGGTGTCGCTGTAACCGCCTACTCGTCATTTGGCCCTCAGAGCTACATCGAGTTGGGCTTCAAAGGTGACGTGAAGCCCTTATTTCAACAGGATCCTGTCCTCGAGGCTGCTCGGGCCCATAAAAGAGGTTTGTCGCGCCTCATGTGACGTACGACAGGAACTAAAGAAGGAAACAGAACCGGCCCAGGTCCTGTTGCGCTGGGCGACGCAGAGGGGCATTGCAGTCATTCCCAAGACGAACGCAGTAGATAGGCTGCGATCCAACCTGGAAAGTACCTCGTTCGATTTGACTGAGACTGATATTGAAGCCATCAGTGCTTTGAACATCAACTTGAGGGTGCGCAGATCAGAGTCTCGGGTTGAACAGCTATTAAATGGATACGGATAGCTGAATAACCCGGCAGACATTGATCCACGTTTGGCCATCTTTGCGTAGTCCGAGTTCAGGCCGTGGGGTGAGTGATGGAGCGGTGCGGTGCGTGCGGTGGCGGTGTGCGTGTGCGTTGCGCAGCTTGGCGCTGTCCTGGTCGGGGTCGGAGTCTGAATTACCATTGATATGAACAGAATGTAGTAGCCCCAAGGTGATACACCCTCTCTTTTCTTCGTCATGGGTCCGGTTCACTTTAAGCTGTCTATGTCTGATGGTCTCACCCGTCGTATATCCTTTCCTATACGTCCATCTTGGTCTGAGCTCGCAACAAGAATTCATGCACTCTGTAATATTCCCTTTAACCGGCTTGCTATTTCTTACGTGGACTCCGATGGCGATGAGGTCACCCTGAGTTCAGAGGAAGAGCTACGTGATTTCTACGAGTCCAATGTCGACAACACCGTTCAGGGGAAGCAACTCATTCGATTTCACGTCGTTGAACTTGGCTCCCTTCGTGATACCGACAACCCCATGGACCCTACATCTCCTCTCCAATCCTCCACCCGGAACACGTTCGGAAGACCTACTCCCTTCGTATTTGTGGACCATGATCACCTTCCATTCGGTGACCTGTTCATTCCTTCTCCTCTGGATCGCGAAGTAGACTCTCCTCATGCATTCGTCGAGGTGGTGGACGATGACATGGAGAAAGAGAATGAATCAACCACAGACATGGAAAGCCGCTCCATAACTGGAGACAAGCGTGAAGCCAGGGACCTACGCACCACCGTTTCTGATGATCTCTCGTCCTCTAAGTCGGTAATAGCGGATGAGACGCCGGCAAAGCCACCAATCCATGTACAAGTACACGGTTTACGCCCGATGGATTCTGGCACATTTGGACCACCTCCGGCCGCGTCTACACCTACCCGTATGTCTGCAACTCCCGCTCCCTCTCGTCCCGTCCTATCTTCCGATAGTCACGACGAGGCTACACCTGGCTCTTTCCCCGACCCACCAACCCCTGAGTTGGATGCCATCGATCCCAGTGTCTCCCTCTCCAATGACCTTGCTTCTCTCTTGGATTCGCTCAATTCAATGTTCCTCGAGCATCCCGACGTTGGGCACCATTTGCGTGCCTTGTTCAGAAATATAGGTAACGGATCGTACTGGAATGCACAGCGTGATTCCATGGCTCGTGTGGCGGAGGACATCCAACGTGTGGCGCGTGATGCACAATCAGCCGTCGCTACAGGTGCTCAAGAAATGGCGCGCAGTGTGCGTCAGCAGGCTCAGCAGGAGGCCGCGAGGCGAGTTACTGAGGCTGTCGGAAATATTCTCCGCGTTTTCGGTGCTGGTGATTCTCAGCCCTCTCCGTCCGACGCCAATCTTCCCGGCCCCGCTCAAATGCCCCCTTATCACCAGATGCCTCCGTCTGATCCCCCCGGCACGTTCCCACCCATCCTGCTCCACCCCCAATGAACCAGTGGAACCCATCGTTGCACCCACCTCCGCTTCCTAGGATGGTGCCTCCCTTCCAGCCAACGATGTCCTCACCCATTAGCATGATGCCACCGCCACCGCCACCACCTGCCGCTTATGGTATCGGATCCGTCTGGAACCAGTTTAAGCCCTTCCTAGGACCATCGACTGGCCCTCAAAGTGCTCATCCCAGTGCAAGCGGTGCGCCTCCACCTGATGTGTCATATTACACCGCCTCTCCAAGTAGGGGAGTAGGGCCAAGTACCTCCGAGTTGAGGGCGTCGCTCGAAGCTGCAAAGGCCAATTATAAGGCAGAGAAGGAAAGGTATCGCCAGGAGCAAGAAAATAGACGCCGTGAAAGACGGCTTGCCAAAGAGGGTACAGCCAAGAGGTGAGTTCTGCTGCGTACGCTCAGAAAATTACCACTGAGAAATGGGCATAGCCCGACGTCTCTCAGACTTCAGCCAGTCGACGGTCATACATCCGATACAATGGGTCCATCGGACGCCGAGAGCTCGCGTCGTCCGAACCTAAGCCCAACCGCACCACCTCTCAGGCAGATCATCAGCAATGCTCGGGGAAAGTACCCGCAGCTAGAGATGGTCAACCTTTCACGTAGCCCGACTAAGCAGCGCAGAGATGACAATGCACAGCACGTTGACACCGTCGTGGAGAGACTCGAAGGGGTAAGCTGCAGTTAGCTCCCGGCTATTTCTAATGATATGTCTGACTCATTCATCTTCAGATGGGTTTCCATGAAGCAACGTACCCGACAATGCGCACAGTCGTTGAGTCCCATCTCCCCGCTGATGGAACCAAAATTACGAGGGAAGTGGAGGACGACGTTATGAGTGAGGTCCTGGAGAAGCTTCTGGAAACTTCTGGATCCGGTATGCGCTCAACGTCTTAGTCCAAAGTGGTGAAGATGGCATGTCGACGCCTATGAAGGTAAATTCTTGCGATCTATGTTTGGTGATTTTTTTGCAACGAATATGGTATGATTATACTCGAGACGTGTCCGCCTCTTATATCTCTAACTTGCGATGGTACTGTAGCTTGTAGCCCTTTCTTATACCGTGTAGTCTGATCTGTTGAGAATTGTATCTGTGCTGTGTTCTTCCGCTATTCATCTTTTCGGAGCTGCGAAAAAAAAAGGGAAATCGATTCAAAAGAGGTGGCATTGTCTTCACGAGGTGGATCTCAGGCGCCGCGGGATTCAAAAAAGCGGGAGCAAATATTAATAGTGAATCAGTTGTCTTATAATAAAAGATTCTCGTGCGCCACTGCCACCGCCAATGCAAGCGAGTTCAGTCTTCGTTAGAACCAGGGCCAAGAGGATAGGTCACGTACAAAAAATAAGGACTTTTGTGACGCTCTCTAATATGCGAGCTGTTGTCCCCAGATGTTCACTAGCGTGCGCCACCACCTCCGCCATTGCCGCGGTTGGATAAGGAAGGTGTTGTCGTTCAAACACACTTCATGTTATACCTCCGTCTTTGCATCCCTGAACAGATTGCGTTTCTTCCAGAGGACAGAGGAAAGTCCCCGACGTGAGCAATGACAGTTGCACAGAAGACGGTATCAATAACAGTCTACCAATCAATATGCACAGGAGTCATCACTAGGGTGTGGTGGCCTCGGTCTCTTTCTTTCAGCCCTGCCACCGCACCGAGCCGTTGTGATGGCTGCTCGTTATGGTGAGTGTACCCGAGTGGCTTTGACCACTATTAAAGGGGGTTCAACGGCCTTCCTGAACTTGGATACAGTTCCCTCTCTCATAGCCCTCTACTCTGGAAGTAGAGTGGAGAGAAATTCCCTGGCGCCAGATAGGAAAGGAATTAAGCAACTGGTGAGTGTCTTGATCGATTAGTACTGAGTTTGTGAACAAGCGCTGCGGCTGTAATAATACGGTGCGCCCACATGGACAAACAACTCCTCCAGCCGTCTGTCCTCGCTAAACGTTGTGGACATCAGTTGATCATGTTTTTTCCGACCAGCCCACCACTTTTCTGCTTCTTAAATCCGCCTTGACTTCAAATTTTCCCCCCTTCTGACGCCATAAAAGCCAGTCAGCACTTTCACGGCCCCTCACTCTTTACTGTGACTCACCGACTCACTTCTCATCTCACGAAATAGTTTCTTCGCCTTTGCTCTGTGGTACGATGGGAATTTTACTGCCGATTTGTCTCCTCCTAACCACACTCCAGATGGATAATTGGAGACAGTTCGAGGAGCGTCAGATGCGTGAGATCCTCCGTGATCAGCCAGAGCCCAGAGCCCGCAGCCCAGAGGAGCGTGTGGCCCTTAGAAGACAGGTTACGGAGCTCAAGATTCGCCTCGGCCGATATCACCAATCTATCCAGCAGCAGCAGCCTTTCCAGCCTTCTCATTATGAGGCCCTGAAAAAGGAGACTTGCAGGCTTCAGTTTCTCCTCTGGCAACTGTTTCGCTTCAATGATCTCCCGGTCGAGATCATCGTCCATATTTTCCGCTACGCCGTGTGGTCCACTACAAACTCACCCGAAGGCGTCCTATCGCGGTTCCGTCTAACGTGGGTTTGCCGGCAATGGCGTCGTACTGCCATCAACGACCAGACGTTGTGGAACACCATCTGGTTCAAGGACGCCAAGCTTGGCTACGAACTGTCCAAACTTTATTTCCAAAGGGCTGGCACTGCGACTCTCGATCTACGTATCGAGGATAATGACAAAACCCGGGTAACCCCCGATCGACCAATGACCGGTGATGACATGGCACGAATACTGGACATCCTCATGACAAAAGCCAGCCAGATTCGCATGATAATTCTCGTTGTCGAGCTGTGGCCACCAATCCTTGTATTTCTCGATCGGCTTCACAGATTTTCGCGATATCTCCAGCAACTCGAGCGCATCGAGTTTCACCGCACCGGCCGCCCATACCGTTGGGATGGTCCCGACTACCCGCTCTGCAATTACCAGCATGCGCTGACTTTGTGCAATGGCCGCACACAACGGATCAATCACATTTGCATGAACGGCATCCACCTTGATTGGGACAAGTCCGGTCTTGCTAACCTCACCGACCTAGACCTGCGTCGTATGCCGCCTGAATTGGGACCCAGCCTCGAGCGCTTTCGCTACATACTGGAGAGTAGTCCCAACCTCAAGAAGTTGTCCTTAGACGGTGCTGGTCCCATAGAGCCTACGGGTTCGGCCACGTGTTCCTACCCTCCCGTTTTTCTCCCTAAGCTAGAAAGCTTGATCCTCGGTGACTGCCGTGTCACGTACGCAATCTTTTGCGCCAGAATCATACATGCCCCGAATGTTCGTGAGGTGACCATCCTAAACCTCGTGGACCCAGACCATGCGCCGCTTCTCCAAGCACTGACCGGGAAATTTCCCGAGCTTCTCATGTTGACGCTCTACTGCTTGAATGTTCAAAAGATCCCCCTAAACGGGAGAATCTTGGTGCAGTGGCTGCTTTCCATCCCGAAGATCAAGTTCATGCGCGTGGCGATGGTGACACCACACCTACTCGCCTCCTTTTTTGTTGATGGCCGGTTGCATATCAGAAACGATATTCCTCTCCACCCGACACCCGAAGAGAGAGAGGCCATTCTGGCCGACGGGTCTCCCATAATTCTCTGCCCGGAGCTCGAGGCCATCGAAGTCCAGCATATCGATGTTGACTCCGTGGTAAACTTCGTCTACGGCCGCCACAAGTTTGGGGCACCACTGCGGAAGTTGTACCTCCACCAGAGCTGGGTGGAAAAATTAACCGCTGAGGAGAAGGCGATGATCCAGAAACAGAATTATGCCAAGGACTTTGCTGTCGTGATGAGACCGATGAGTATGACGCCGGTTGAACATTCTATCTGGACGCAACTGAGGGGAGGATGATAAACGTGGTGTTTGTAACGGTAAGGATCTAATATTTAATCTTGACATTTGCTATGTTTGCTATCGCTATTTTTTGCTGTCGAACCTGCTTTGTATGTATATACCACTCGCTATCTCGCTATCGATGCTTCGCTTTCGAGTTGTTAATGTTAATGTTAACATGTCATGTACCTCCTCCGGAATGCCGGCCCGACCGTTCCATCTGCCACTTGAATTATTTTCACGCAAATAAATGCGGCTTGGATGCCCCTTCTTCAGACCATATGGCTGCAACCTCTTCCACAGTTGTGCCGCCCTCAATTCCGGTGGTTTTTACCACCAAGATGCCATACCAGCTCCCACCTCAAAAGTTTATGATCCCAGCATCGTGGCGGCGTTTCCAGCTCTCTCAACTCATTAACACTGCGCTGGCGCTCCCTCGCGTAGTGCCGTTCGATTTCCTCATACATGGGGTGCTATTGGGAGGGAGCTTATCAGAAGTAGCCAATGGCGAGGTCAGTTGGGCTCGCTCGCAATGTACCGGGACAGGCAAGTGACAGTGGGGAGACAGGAGGAAACGCTGGAGGTCGAGTACATAGAGAGCATCATGCCGCCCACCAGATTGGCGGCGCTCCCTCACGAGGAATGGGTTTCGTCGATATCTTGCTTTGTACCAGGGTTTGCGCCTTTGTGGTTTTATTCAAACCCATGCGCGCCCTGACGGTGTTAAGGCAGCCACTTCCTCACAGGTTCATACGACGGTGCATTACGCGTATTCGACCGCAGCCAGACTCTCTTTCACACTGCACCCTTACATGCAGCTCCCATCACGTCCTTCGCCATCGTGCACTCGCAGCCAGGGTTCCCCCCGAAGAGGATCTGGTCGTCGTAACCGCCTCGCACGACCGCACGGCGCAGATCTCACGTCTATCGCTCGACGGTACTCGAACGACCTCCACGCCGCTCGCGACGTTGCACTTGCATGATGCACCCGTGGCAGATGTGGCGTCGAGCCAGGACGGGAAAAATATCCTGACTGCTGGCTGGGATGGACTCGTCGGGCTATGGTCGACGAGCATCCCTGAAGTGGATGAAGTCCCGCTGGATGCGATCACGGCGCCGGAGCGCAAAAAGCGGCGGAAAGTGCAAGAGGACGGCGGCGGGGTCGTCAAGACGAAAGCTCCCTCTGCGGTGCTGCGCTCGCATACGGCGCGTGTATCCGCCGTCGAGTTTGCTGGAGGAGGGAAGGACGCCGTCAGTTGTGGATTTGATTCCACCGTCCGGACCTGGGACGTGGAGCGCGGTCTCTGTTCACACACGATCGTACGCACACACAAACCCCTCTGCTGCTCGCAGACGACAGGGTGATCCAATACTAATACCTCGCATTCGCTCTCATAGACCGTCTCAGAGAAGCCATTTCTTGCTCTCGCGCTCCCAGTGACCCCAGAGACTGTCCTGGCGGCCTCGGTGGATCGCAGTGCGACGCTTTTCGATTTGCGCACCGGAACAAGCGCTCCCGCGGCTGTAAAGTTCCCTCATCCTGCTACACCCGCCACGCTTGTCTTCGCACAAAATTCAGGGACCCAGTTTGCCAGTGGGGCGTATGATGGAGTCATAAGAATCTGGGACGTGCGCAGTGCGACGCGCGAAGTAGCCAGTGCCCGCGTATGGGATGGACAGAAGGTGCTGGGGCTGAGCTGGGCAGGCGAAGTTATGGCCGTCGCCGGTGAAGGTGGTGTTGAAGTATGGCGCGCTGGTGCCGGTATAGAGGGAGGGTTGCAAAAAGAGACATCATCCACCGCTTGAAACATATTCATTTTCAGGCTCATCAGGGGACAATGATAGCCTCGCAATGGTCATGGGAGTAGGTCATTGTAGAGACATATGACGAAGGAAGAGGCAGGCGAGATTACAAGGTTACATGCATGAAGCACATAGGGCTTTGTACCCTAAGCTGCAAGATGCACGAGAATGGATCCGGACCCTTGCCATCCGGGAATGCTTGCTTTGTCAAGAGGGCGAGGTTGGCATTCTTTCGCCAGTGGGTCAAGTATTTCGGGTCTTGAAGGATGGGGGATAGAAAGGGACGACAGCTCCGGAGGCTGAAGAGCGGCTAGCATATTGGACGGGTTGAAGGAGAGGGGACAAGCAGCAGTAGCGGGAAATTTACGCTTGGACAGTGTAGCATAACACGGTCGCTGGAGCAATTAACTTGGCACACCTGGCCTCCTTCTCACGAACGACTGAAATGATGTCTCGCACTGAAACATTGGTGCCCAGATTGGCTAGTGCGGTCACGAGTGAGTTGATAGAGATGACTTGGAAGGAGGCGGCATCCTGTACCCTTCGTGTTCTTGTCTCTCACGTGATCGTGCTTTGACTTGACTCCACACACATCCCTGTACAACCTATCCCATCGCAAAAGTCGTGGTGGATTGCATGCATGTTCAGTCGAAGCAGCTGCTAATGACGCAACACCACGAGCCGATCGGTCGTGCTGACATGCTAGAGATCTCGTTATGAAGCTGTTGCGTGTGCGAGAAACGCTCCACGCGAAGGCTGAAGGAGACTTGATCGGACGTTGGAGGTGCGTACTCGCTTCGTACCTTCACCGCGTCCATTGACCACGAGAGCGCTCAAGGAGTTGATGTTATCCCGCTCGAGACGCAAGATTAATCGCCAACCGCAGACACTTGCAGTGTTAAGTCAGGTTCTTTGATGCTCCTTGCCACAGTTTTGCCTATCGCCCGATGTATGTTCCGAGCCGTGTATCGCATGATTGGACGTTGAAGTTGCTCTTCGAACGTCGTGTTGTGCATTCCTGGTACTATGGGTACATATGCTGTAATAGTACTCATGGCTTGGGCCAGGTTTTCATTTCTTAAGCCTACGCTGCGGCCTTTGCCAGATCGAATGGGGGCTGTAATTCTGAATGGATACTTGTTTATTCGACCTTCATAACAACTGACCTTCACATTCGCAGAGGCCTCACTGCCTCTGCAAATGTATCCTCATGATGGCATGGCTCACGTGTTAATACTGTACCTGCAACCCTTGACTGCAGGCACTGATAGGCACAGTTGGCCCACTCGGCCCCGTTACATACACGACATACGATCCACCAAGCCGAGCCGAAGTCGACACGTAACCTGATGTACTTGGCCCGTTGATTGGTATTCTGGAGTCTGATATTCTGATACAGTCTTCCTCAACCGACTGTTCTCCTGCGACCCACCTGTCGACCCACATCACCTTACTCTGCTTAGATATCTTCATTCCCTATCTCCATTCTTTAAGCGGCCTAACCCCTCGTATATATATATGCCCGTTCTTCACCTTTGCGGCGAGCACTTACAGAGACACTACAGACACAAGTAGATCATGGCACACAACACGGCTAAGCTCGGTGGCGCAGCCTCTAACATCGTCGTCGCGAAAGTTGCTGTACGCGGTGCATTCCTGCTGATGTCCCTCTCCGCATCTACTCACAGCTCTCGCTTGTCTATAGCATGGTCTTATGATGATGACCTGGAAGCCAACGCCTGTCCCAGATGAAGAAGCTTTCGCAGCAATCAAAGCAGGATCGATGCTCTGCCTCCGGGCGTGAAGATGTTCCTCAACAGCGGTGGGTGGACTTCCTTCGCTCGGCATTGTCAGTCGCTTGAACTCGCCATGTTACTTCAGGCGAGTTTTATGGACAAGGCTTGACCATAGCAAATCTCGAGTTGGTCGCTCGCTTCTTTGAGAAGTATCCAGAATACGCAGACCGTACATTCCTCTCTGTCAAAGGCGGGTTAACTCCCGGTAGGCCGGCACCAGATGGGAGCAGAGAGAACCTACGTAGGAGCGTCGATACCATCCTCAAAGCCTTACGTGGGACAAAGAGGCTCGATTTATTCCAGCCAGCAAGACGCGACTCGAAATACGAGATCGAGCAGTATGCAGAGGTGCTCAATGAAATGGTGAAGGAAGGAAAGTTCGACCATATCGGTCTGTCTGAAGTTGGAGCAGAGACTATACGCAGAGCGCACAAGGTTCGAATCATTTTTGACTAATCGCTGTATGCATGAGTTCATATATGGCGAGTTAGGTTATGCCTGTCGTGGCGGTCGAGATCGAAGTAAGCCTCCAAGCTTACGAACAGCAAACGAAGGATGGTAAGGATTTACGCATCTCCTATCCGCCGTTGGGAAGCTCATTCATATGCCTGATTTAGTGATTGCCACCTGTAAAGAGCTTGGCATTGCCATCATCGCGTATTCGTACGTATGCACTTTTCTCCTGTCGTTGTCTCCTATTGACCCCCAATAGCCCGCTTGGTCGTGGATTGCTTACCGGCCATTTCAAGAGCCGTCAAGACTTTGAAGCAGGCGACTTCAGACTTTCGTTGGGCCGTTTCCAGGACGACGTAAGTCCCATTGCACATCCTGTTCTCTCTTACTGATACGACTACTGGCCTCAGAATATTGGACACAACCTCCAGCTCGTGGACGGTCTTTCGACGATAGCGAGTCGTAAAGGGATCACACTTGCCCAGCTAAGCATTGCGTGGGTTAGCGCGCTTGGAGATCATGTCATCCCACTTCCAGGGTCCTCGTGAGTTTACGACTATCTTGTCTCTAGATTGCCTAGTTGTGACTCGTGCGGCGTAGAAACATAAAGCGTACACAGGAAAACCTGCAAGCTGGGGATGTGGTGCTGTCAGCTGAGGATTTGGCGGAGATTGCGCAGCTCTTGGAGAAGTATCCGAGGAAAGGCGCCCGATACGTAGATGGTGTCCCGGAGGAGCAGTTGGGTCTCTGGAATTGAGCCTCCCTGCCTCGAAAGAAATGGGTTGGTAAGAAATTCACGATGTATTCGAAACCTTTCTTGTTGTAGTAACGTCTTCGCGACTTTGCTGGTCTGTACACCAGATCTGTGTGACTTGTGATGACTCTTTTATGTCTCACTCTAGGCTGTTTTCAATCCACGACGGTAGTACATCTGATTCTGGATCGTTGACAGTGCATTCCAGTGTAATGTTGGTGACGCACGGGACTAGCAAAACGGTGGTACCCACTGGCATATATTCCGTCCAGTTTTCTACCCCAGGCCAAGTTCCTCCTACGTTTTCCATCTTTCTATCCATATCAACAGCTATCACTGCCGCAGTAAGAGAAGTCTGGAAGTCACAACGAGTCATATCGAGAGAGCGAGTGTCCGAAGGTGAAAGAGTACTAGCGCAGTGAAGAACTCTAGACGCCCATCCCGGGACATTGGGCCGGGCTTGCGCCCGCCCTCGAGGGACCGCAGGCGTTTAGTTTAACGCTTACACTCGCCATGTCTCGCGCACGCCTGTCAGCAGCGGATGTCCTTCATCGAGGTGTAGTCCTCTCCCTTGTCGGGGTATGCATCTGGGGAATTGGAACCGGTGTCTTCGTATATCGTAACACGCTGCGGATGGGAAGAGGTTCGCCCATTCCGAGTTATGTTCCCGCTTCATCCCGCGAATTCTGACTACGTTCTCGTCCGCGTCGTTTCTTTCGATCTTCAGAGGTAACGCAACTGGATGCATTCTAGAAGCTCACTGGTTGATTTGAGTTCATCAGATCATTGCCCAGCGGGAGGCTGCGGGCCTGCCAACGGATGTGGTCCCCGAAAAGGTGAGCATACCTAAAAACGTGCACACAGCTCGGCTGCTGTGTGTCTGATGGGAAGTTTTATTGGGGTGAATAGAAAGTCCAAGAGATTAATGAGCAGCGCTGGGCAGAAGCCGCGCAGGCAGTGCTTCGCGGGCGAAGTTCCAAGGAAGCTTAGCTTGAAAGTGCGTTGATTTACCAACTACTGCTCACTGATACTGCAAACCTCATCCCGCTCGGCTCTACAGAACCGACTACACACGTACCGTCTCTTCATTATTCCCTTCTGGGCTGTAGAATAGGATTCTCTCATGACGCTAATGGCGCCTCCCTCTTTTTGTGCTGGTAGACGGATACGTGAACTCTGTTTTGGCTCGAAGGCCATGACAGTGCCAACCCACGCTAGCGCAGGCACCTTCTGTCTGTCCCATACATACATGGGCAATGGCCACTTTGGCGTGGGCCTCGCGAGTTCTTATAACGACATCATACGGCCCACTCGAAGCCTTGGGCGAGGCCAAGCCAAATGGGTGCGATAGGATGAGGCAGTATTACAGTCGCGAAAGTGCTAGTCCCGTCAGGCAGACCAGAGTGTCTCACTTCTGTAGGCTGAGACTGCAAGAAATGTCCTCTCTGTAGTGATCCAATGGTTGCTGATGCAAGTGTTTGCTCGGCTCACCACGCACCATAGATAAGCAACGGGGATTCGTGTATACGTACGCAGAGGCCCGGCTCGTAAGCACACCTGATCTCATTATTGCCAGCTTCAGATGACCCAGCTGTGCCGTGCGTATGTGCACACTGTGCCCGCGAGTAATAGCACTGGATAGCACGGGGAACATATGCAAGGGGACGCAGTCCCACTCGTTGCCAACACTCCGAAAATTGGAATGCACCTCCAATGCGGTTGCTCGGCACCACCATGGGTGAGAAAGCAGCAAGTAAGCGGGGGATATAAAAGGGTGGTCACCGTTCACACAGCGAAAACATCAAACGGCGAAGATTTATTACAAGGGCTTCAAATGAGACAGTAATTCACAAAGCGTCCTATGAATCCCATTCAGAAACTCCATTCCAGAAGTGCGACTGCTGCTCCGTGGTACCGTCTATATATCACGATTCCTTCTAGGATACTTCTCCAAGAGCTGCGCAATCACTGCCCACTCCTCTGTCGACAGCCGCACGTCCCCGGCTAGCAGGTTTTCCAAAGTATGTTTACGTTTCTGCCGCGCACGGGTCATGATTAGGGAATCTAGAAACTAGATGATCGTAAACTCACGAGGACCCGGGAAGCGGGATGACATGTCTGCCCAGCGCGCCAACCCAAGCAATGTTCAGCTGGGCGATCGAGATGCCTTTACTATTCGATACGGTCGACAGAGTGTCCACGAGCTGGATAATGCCCGATATTCCGAGGCCGGCGGCTGTGTCAGCAAGGGAGGCTGAAGTGCGAAAGAGCACATACATCACGACTGAATGAGCGCCTGCAATCGCCTTGTCCAAGGCCTAGACGGCTCGCGATATGATCTGTAAGTAATCCACGGCCAAGCGGGCTGTTGAAGGTCGGGGGGAGGAGGATGATGACGATGAAGAGATTGCGTACGAATATCCGACGACAGCAATGCCAAGTTCTTTGCAAGTAGAAATCACTAAACCAGGAACATGAGTGAGCTTTCTAGGAATAAAACAAATTGTGCTGATGCATACCGTCCTGCATTTGCCGCCCGTAGGCTGGAAGGTTTACTTCGATCTCGACCGCCGCGACAGGCATAACCTAACTCGCCATATATGCACTCATGTACGGATGGGACGATTAGTCAACAAAGGTACGTACCTTGTGAGCCCGGCGAACAGTCTCTGCTCCAACTGCAGACAGACCGATATAGTCAAACTTGCCTTCCTTCACCATTTCGTTAAGTGGTCCTGCATACTGCTCGATCTCGTAGTTCGGGTCGAGTCTTGCCGGCTCGAATAGATCGAGCTTCTTTGTCCCACGTAAGGCTTTGAGGATGGCATCGACGCTCCTACGCAGGTTCTTTCTGCTCCCGTCTGCTACCAGCTGGCCGGGAATTCCGCCGCCTTTGACGGAGAGGAAAGTACGGTCTGCATACCCCGGGTACCTCTCAAAGAAGCGAGCGAGTAGCTTGAGATTTGCTGTACTCAGGCCTTGTCCATAAAATTCGGCTGAAGGAACGCGGGTCAGTTTTAAGTGAGGATATCGAATGATGCACACCCACCGCTGTTGAGGAACATCTTCACGCCGGGAGGTAGAGCATCGATACCTGCCTTGATGGTTGCGAAAGCCTGTTCATCAGGGACAGGCGTTGACGTCCAAGTCATACTCATAAGCCCATGCTATGGACGAGCAGCGGTTGTGAGTATATGTAGGAAGGGACCACAACAGGATGGTATGCCCTACCCCAACTTTGGCGACAACGTCACCGCCAATCTTAGATGTGTGGTGTGCCATGATATGGTTGTGTGTGTTGCTCTCGGAGAAGTACTACGAGGTAATATATAGGAAGCTGAGCCGCTTGGGAAACGGAGATATATATAAGCAGAGTAGGGTGCATCTAGAAAGCAGTCCATCTCAGCATATCCTGCTGATGCCAGTGACATCAGCAGGCGGGGTTGGCAGGGTTATTGAGATTCTGTCTCGCCCAGCATTACGTATCGAGTCGGGGCTTGCTGACGAACCGTGGGTAACTCTCGTCATAACAACATTGTCAGCGTGAAGAATCGGTATTCGTCTGGCAAACTCATAAAGAGACAAGACATGGAAGAGACATTTTTAAAAAGTTCGTATCTGTTCAAAGACATTTCTCAGTGTTTTGGTTTGTGTCTTTTTCTTGGGAGACGATGACAGTGGAAATGACATACGGACATTGATTCACGTGACTGACGCGACGCGTTTGTTTATTTATTCGTGAGAGGCGCGTAACTGGCAGTCGAGCTCGCTGCTACTATCGGCTATCGAAGCTTGGGCTTCAGCCCACACATGTACGAAGAAAACGCCAACAGGACAGCTGATTGAACCTGACAGCAATTATTTATCTCCTTGTAAATTCTTGTTGTAACACCAACTGTGCTTCCCTCGCCATGGCCGCCTCTTCACGACGTCCCTCACCCTCACCAAGCCTGGCACCCTCCCAGTTAGCGTCGTCCTACGACATCTGGACACCCTTCGATTGCCTTCCTGCTCAAATCAGCAATTCACGGAAGAGACCCTCCCTCGCCCAGCTCCAACGACTACAAACTGCTTTTGATACATCGCGCTATATCACCAAGGAAGAACGCAACGCCCTCGCTCACGAACTTGGATTGTACGTCGTTTCAACCCCCCCACTACATTTCGGGACCGTCGGAGCTTATGCTAGCTCGTGGATGTAGGGATGTCAAGTTCATTACCGTGTGGTTTCAAAACAGACGTCAGTCTGACAAGCGCAAAGCATGGACCAAACGAGACCGCGCGAAGAAAAAGGAGAATTCCTGTCAACAGATCGACACCGTTTTCTTGAAGTCTACCATTTCTCTTGATCAGATTGCATCTCGCAAGGAGCGTGTACAGCGACCTGCGCCCCTTGATAACGACAAGGGCTGTGCCGTGCTCTCCCCGAAGAAGCTAGGAAACCTCTTGGAGCCTCAAACACCGACGCAGTCAAAGAAGAATACGCTCTGGGCGCACATGCCATCTTCGCCCCCCGAGGCACCTTCCTCCCCACCCTCCGATGCACTCCAGTTCCTGCATGCTCCCAGTCTCGTCAATCAGGGAAATCACTTGAGTGGGCTTGCGCCAACGCCAGGGTGGGTAGCAAGCATCGCCTCGAAAAGGACAAGAGGATCCAACCAAACAAGTCACAAACACATATCTTCTGCAAACCTTTAGCTGCACCGGAGGAATTTTTCGAGGGTGACTCGGATGACGAGGACCAGAGTGTGGAGGCATCAACCCTGTCATCGAGTCAAGGCCAACATGACGCCACTTCTGGAATAACAGCAGAGCAGAAGCCCAACCAAGCGAGCTAGGTAACAAGTCGACAGAGGATGTTGAGGCTGCCATGGTGCTCCTCCAATTCCTGCAAGGATGATGACATTCGGAATACGTCATCTGTTCTTAAGTCACTGACGGAAGACCGGAAAATGCATACTATTTTCTTTTAATTTCTTTATACTCCTCACGATCTCGCTAGGTGTGAGTGGTTGCTATGTGTAGTAAATGGGATGTAATAGGGAGGAATGCACGCCGGAAAGCCTGGCTCGGCATTTTGCGTTTATTCTCAGCTCGCTCGACGATTGACACCCATCAGGTCCGGTGGGTCCACCTCATGGCCAGGCATATGGACTTCTTCTGTCTCAAGATCCTGGAAAACAAACCCTTAGCTGGCACTGAACAAGCGGAGTGAATTATGTATCCGATGTTCGGTTCTCAACTTGAAGTTGTTTCCGTTTCGGGGCAACAGTCTTACAGTCGGTCCGATACCGAAAAGGTGCGCGGCACCGAAAATGCACACTGTTTATCTGCTTCCTATTCTCATCCTTAGCCTTTGTTTTTCTGCCTCTTCGTTCTCATGCTAGATCAATGACTCGGCCATGCGTAGGTACTTCTGTGTGTAATACCTTGGCGGACGGGGAAGCTTGGAAATAATGACCTAGCATTGGCAGTCAAAGCCTGAGCGTGGTAAGCCGGAAAGTCGCCAAGCCTTGAAGTTGGCATTCTCGTTTTTCATCTTGGACCAGCACAACCCTCACGCGACACCCCATTCACTCAACCCACAGTAGAAAACATTACTAGGATGCGTCCTCCTACGCGCTCCACTCGTTCAGTTCGTCCACCTTCGAACAAAGCCATCACTAATACTCGACGTAACCGGGGCGCATCGCGTCCTCTTCTTCACCCTCCTGCGTCATCAGAGGCAGAGGTCAGGGGCAGCGATAACGTGACTCCGCCCAAACACAAGCACCAATCTATCATCAACACTACGGCTGCTGCTGCCGTGGCCGAGGCCGACGACGATGACGCCAAAGTGGACCTTGGTACCTCGCCGGGATCGGACCCCACGCCAGCGCCTCTCGTCGTCGTCGGCTGCTTCCCCGTACTGCCACCAGCCACGTTTGTCTTCGAGAACCAGAGTTGTCGTCCTCCAGATTCTCCTTTCGTCAGTCCCAATAATCCCGACGCGGGTGTGACCACCGTATTGGGAAAGCCGACGCTCTCCCGATACCGTATGTCGAAGGACAATGTCGAGAAGCTCAATGCATTCTTTCGACATAACACGCACCCGTCGCGCAAGGAGAAAGAGGCCATATGTAAGGATCTCGACATGTGAGCAGAGTCAGCCCCCCCCCCCCCCCCCTTTTTTTTTTCAGGTGACGCTCATAGAAGGGCACTTTTCCGAATCTGAATCGTGGATGATTTTACATAGGGACCTCAAGACGGTCACCATTTGGTTCCAGAACAGGCGTCAGACTGTGGCACGGTCCAGGAAGCATCTCGAGTCTGAGGATGCTACGACTTCAACTGCGACTATGGACATGCTCGCTTCTGCATCGGCAACGATGTCTCCCCTTGCTGCTACTGAGGAACCCCCTGCATCTTCGGCGTCTGCTGCTGCTGCTGTCCAACTAGGCTCTGGCACCGGGACCCCTCGACTCCAGCGAGCTAGTTCCCGCCACTCATTCCTGAAGCCCAAGTCGCAGCCCCTCGCCCCGCCACGTGTTCTGCTCTCCACCGTTGCGCACGATCCGAACGTCCCCTTCACGCCCGTTCGAGCCGAGACGTTGTCCTCTTCTTCTATCTCTGTTTCCTCTCCGTCTCCAGACCTGCGCAAGTCCCGCCTCGGACACAATTGGCCAATCCATCCTGAGGACCTCTGGAAGCACATCCCCTCGTCACCCGCTCAGCCGGCCTTGTCCTCCCCAGACGTCAGCCCTGACATCAGTGCTTCTTCCTCCGGGAGTAGCAGGCTCTCGGTGCAGCGGCCACGCACTCTTGAGTGGGCTTGTGCACGATCTGCCAAGCGCCGACGCGCGAACCCCGACGCGAACTATCACGTAGATGATGAGATTCATAACGAGTGCAACTCTGTGGATTGTTCTGATCCGCGTCGTTCGTTCTTTTTAGGCTCTGAGGCTCAAGTGCCGCCGGAGTGCTATGATAAGTATCCCTTGGATGTTGTACGCGGCGCCGTTTTGTTGCTCGGGTTGAGAGATGCAGCACGTGGTCTGGGAATATAATCTAGTATCTTACCTGTATTTTTTTCAACTACAGTTTTGTATCAACTCTCGATCTGTCAATATGTCAATCCTAGCGATGAGGTGATGATGCATGATCTCGCCATAGTACAAAGGTATAACATGTGCGATGGTGACTCATGGTGATGGCGGAAGGTGGATATGTGGATGTTGTGCATGAATAACTAAATTAATGAAGATTGCGAGTACACGACATGATGGACATCCTGACAAATGCCACGCCATTAACTATGACGCAGCGGTAATCTTGCGTTTCTTTCCAGTGAGGACTGGTGAAGAGGTTGGGACTGTGTGGAGTGGACGCTCTGGAGAAGAACGACCACTGGAGAGCCGGCACTCGAGTGCAACCAGTCGTTGGCTTTCGGCTTGGTGGCGTGTGAGTGGCCGTTCACTTTTTTATGTGTGTTATTATGGACTTCTGGGCCGAGGCCGTTTGGCAATTGTGCGTGGGGAATAGGAGGCGGTGCTAATGGCTTAGGATAAGCACGCCTGTTCGTCTGCGAGTCGGTAGGGTGCCGCTTACCTTTCACACCGTGATTCCGGAACAGCTCGATTAAGGCTTCCATTTCTCGGGCATCGAACACACGTTCCGCTCGCGCACTACTGACAAGCAGGTTGCTTTGTGGCTCATCAACATCCATGTTGACGTCCTTTTCGTCCACTCCTGGTAAACCAGCGACAGGAATAGTCTCATCCTCCGGCGGGCGAGGAGTGAGAAAATGAGTCATAATGGGTTCAAAAAGGGTTTCCAAAGGTGGTATTAAATATGCCGGCCCACCAAGTATATCCGCAACCTCCTTGCCATTCCAAGATGCCGTACTCGCAACCTTCTTCTGGACGAGAGGATCCACGGGCGCACTGGCAAGAGCAGAATCACCAAAGATGTCCTGAAGGAGTGTCCTCTTTTTCGGCTCTTGCGAGCTTGTAATAATTCCATGACCAAGTAAACCCTCTCCTGCAAGCGGTTGTACATCATCTCCACAGAGAACGACATCCCAATTATCTGTGATTCCGACCAGATGGAACGTCGATGCCCCCTTGGGTTTGGAAGGTAACTGAGGATACCAAACAACATTACGTAGCGTGAAAGGGAGAGTGTATGTGTTATGTGGGTTGCTTGCTGACGAATCAAAGATTGAGACGGTACTACTCGGAGATTGAGAGCAAAAGACTGCGAGGTGGTCATCTCTAGGATGGGAGACGATAGCATTGATTGGGCGTGCACTCCGGTGATGCCATTGAACTACGTAAGTCAGTATCTTTAAAAATGCGACAGGACGAGATGTGTCAAGCTTGCCTTTTTGTGTGACAAGGTCCCAGAGCATCACGTCGGAAGCCCCGGCGACAGCAAGAAAACGTCCCTCGCTGCCCAAAAAATGGACGGAGCGTACTCGGCCGCGCAGCTCTGAGGCCACGAAAGTTTGGATAAGGGCATTCGATGGGGGGTCATAAATGGCAACATATGCACCAAATCCCACAGCCAGGAGGGAGCCATCGGGAGACCAGCAGATGGTCCAGGGAATCTCCCGCTTGAAGGTTAAGCTCGAACGAGCTACCCAAAATTCTACCAGGATCATCGATTACGATGAAAGCTACTATTCGATGAGGACTCACCATCTGATGTGGCTGTCTTTTTGTTTGCGACGGACCGTATTCTCCAACTTTTCACATGACCATCTTCCCCTGAGGTTACAAGAAGAATATTTGCAGAACCGTCAGTGGGGGAGAACACGATTGATGTCACCCTTGCCGGCCCATGCGGTCTGTCGATGCGTGTGTTGAGGGTCCACAGTCCCGTAGAACTCTCCCACTGCCACACCTTCAGATGCACTTCCCCACGGAAGCTTTCATCGCCTTCACGCGAATCAATAGTAGCCAGCCACTCCCCTGAAGCGGAGACAACAGCCCGCTCGACGCGTGAAGGTTCGAGCATTTTTTCATCCCTCCGCGAAACGCGATTCGAGGGAGATACCTCTAGTTCCGAGATAAGTTTTGACGAAGATGGCGAATACGCTTGTAATGAGGACGGATGAGAAGACGGGAGAATGAGTGTAGATGAGAGTGAATGTACGGTCAGCGGTGTTGGTGCGGATGGTGATGGTCTACTATGTGATATTGCGGGATCTGATGATCAGGACGATCAGAAATGTTAAGAGGGCCTCTTGAGAACACTCGCCTAATTTTATGCCAGAATACGAGCGGGAGATCTTCAGTTTCGCGGAGCCTATAAAGATAAAACTTCCATCTGCCAAGCCTAGTAGATAGTCCTCTTCGCCACTTTGTGTCCGTGAAACAGCTACACCGTCTATCGGCGCACCCACTCGAGGGACAAATTCCCTTTTTCCCGAATGTATTTGCCAAATAACCAAGACAGACTCCTCTCCACCACTCAGTAGGTATGCGCCGTTGGGGGTAAAAGTGAGTGCGGAGACAGCATGCGCATGCCAGTGAAGAGTTGAGGTCGGCGCGCGCTTCTCCACCTCCGCTTTTGGTGCCGCGATAGTCTCATGCAGACAATGCCATAGTCGTATGTTCCCCTTCTCGTCTCCAGTAGCAAAGTATTCCTCCGTTGGGTGCAAGGCAAGGCATGTGAGCGCTTCCGGAGAGATAAACTTGACGAATCCAGCTGTGAGATTGGCCGTTGGGGCCACATAAGCTTTGTAACCACCGATAGCGATGAGCCAAGAACCGCCAGCAGAGACGGCCAGGCCACGCGTGGCACGGATCTTGCCCACAAGCATACTCTCAGACGGCGCCTGGACAGGTAACTCAAGCGTAGCAGGTGATGGTTTTAAGGACACCCGCAGAACGGCGCCATTGTCATCATCCCCTGGAAAGCATTAACATCGTTGGAAGAGTCAGGAGTCCAAAGAACGATAACGTACCATTCGCCTTTCTCTTCTTGCTTGGTCGTGCAACCGCAACGAACAAAAAATCCTTCCACTGTTCATGGGCAGCAATGTGGCGTACTGGTTTCCCTACGCCAATGGTCTGCAGTAGAACACCATCCAATAAATCCCATACTTTGACATGTCCATCTAGGGAGCCGGTGATAAGCTGGTACGCGTTGTGTGGATTCAAGATGGCAGACGTTATAGCACTTGTGTGGCTTCCAACATCTCGTTTTGCGGAAAGAATCGACACAACGAGCCCAGTAGTAATCGAGTATATCTTTACGCTGGAACCAACGACAGAGAAAAAGTAACTAGGAAAGTGACACAGAAGTCAGTGATCGGAAAACGTCTAGAGCTGGAAGCACGCACCTCCCGTCCTTGGTAAGAACCGGAGGGTGTTTAGTCGTAGGTGGTTCTGTGATGGAAACCCACGGCCACGACTTAATTTGTTCTGCACCCCCAAATGTGCTCGACTGGGCCTGAGCAGGTGGCTCTGCCAAAATTTCTTGGCGGTTCGATTTCGGCCTACGATGTCTCCTTGCTTTGCCAATTTTTTGTGAAGCTGGAGGCTCATGTCTCCGTTGAGCCTTTGAAGAGTCCGCATTTGAGGGAACCATGACCAGGGACGGGGTCGGACAGACACAGACACGGACGGGCGGGTGTATGCGCGAGATGGAAAACAAAAATGGGCAGTTACAAACTGGGCAACTCTTTCCAAATATGGTTAGACTAAAGGCTACAACTTCTATGAATCGTCAACATCGACAGCGTCCGCCTCTTTGAACCCAGTAAATACTCGGATCACACGACACGGGACATCAAAATCCTCCTCACAGGCCTGCGCGCGGGCGTCCAGGATTGCCTTGCGTATCCGTTCTTCTTCCAACAATTCAGCCTTGTGTAACGGTTCACGCTTGGGAAGACTATATCCAAGCTCAGTCATCGAGTACCACATCGATATTCGCACGCGCATGTCCCTATTAGCCATTCTGTGAACGATACAGTAGACAACGAAAGAAAAGGTCACTCACGATTCGAACCGCTCAAAAAATTCGTCGAATCGTGCACGCGCTTCCCTGTCCTCCAGTAGCCTATTCTCCCAACCCAAGTCGACCAGCGCCTTTCGGCGGGAGCGCTGGAGCATCTTTAATTCTTCCCACATGGCTTCGCGGCATCCGAGTACAGTCATGAAGGAGTGATAAAGATTCATCGCGCGTGTGCGTTCCCCTAGCTTGCCCAATGTCTCCACAGGCATTATCGATTGAGCAAGTAGTGCATTGTCAAGGGTCGGTGTTTCGCTGGAAGTAATCCATGAGGCCACGCGCGTGGCTGAGGATTGTGGAGTATGACTTTGGCGTTCATGATTCTTGGTCACTTCGCGCTCAGAGAAGCTGGCCACGGTTGGTGTCATCGATCGGGTTTCATCAGTGACAAAGAAAGGAGAGTGCGAGCGCGGATAGTCCAGGGAAGGGAGGGAGAGTGTTGATGACGAGCGGTCTATCGGTGTTGCAAAAGACGATGGGCGCGTGTTGGGATATGACGGGACTTCAGGTATACCGGATGTTCTACCATGGTTGCCGAAGTACTGCGTGGTTGGCCTCGTAGCCTCAGGGAGTGGAGGGAGAGGTGCAAGAAATGGTACAGAGAAATTGAGAGATGGTGCACTGAGGCATCGCGAAAAGAACGGTGTGAAATATCCCAGAACAACAACTACCACAATCCAAGGTTAGGCAGCCATTCTTTGCATTAAAAGACTAGAACAAACCTGTCGGCTTCATGTTTATGAACCTGCTTTCGAATACTGAATTAAAAAGGAACTCTAAAATGGCGTGCTCATGAGGAGCTTTTTCAACAGGCGTTAGAGGCCGAGACGTAATACGAGATTGGATGAGTCACCAGAAGTTGGGCGAGAGTCACCGGATGGGTCGTTTGCTCTGAGCGGCTTGGTGAACCATCTTGGAAGTGCGGGGAATATAATATCTACATATAGGTCAGCGGCGTCGAATACATATATAATACTAAGATTTTGTACCTTCTTCAACGACCTCGACGAAACCATCCGGCTGCATCACTCTGCGTACTTCCTGAGGCTACAGTGAGCAAGTGGGGGGATTTTATGAGTCAAGAAAAGCACCTCGAAGAGGGAGCTCCACTGTAACGTGATACATGAGCTGGTGGAACTGCACGAGGGATTGAAACGGACTTGACCTTGTGCTCCGGAACGCCTTGAGAAATGCGACCGATGTGTACAAGGTCGAAAGAGTCGTCCTCGAAGGGTAGTTTTGTAGACAGGCTAATCTCCTTGACCGTGAGCTATGGGTAACATGATCACAAAAAGCTGACTCACAAATTGCCATGTTCCCAAGTTATTCTGCGAGCGGTGTGAAGATCGAGATGATTAAGAGGGAACTGCACATTGACGAGATCAAAGCCAACTAATGTTGCATTTGGCCACTTGCGCGCTGCGTCAATGGTCCACATGCCAACCTATATAGCTCTATAGGCGTGCCCCGCAGAACCACATAAATCATGACGTACGCCACAACCGAGATCCAAAACACGTTGTGGGGGATAATTGGGTGTAACCATCATCGTCGGCCGGCCGTCGAAAAGGTTTCTCCACAGGTGGTGATTGATAGCATCGCTTGCAGAAGGGGACTTTGATAATGAGAACAACCTGAGCCAGGGGAGAGTTACCTATCAAGGATGTCTCTGTCATAGGAAATCGGATACGGTGCCTTTCCAGGCGGGTAGTTGTGGTGCTTGCGACCACGCTTGAGTACGAATTGGTTCTCTTTTCGACGGGGCTCTGCAAAAGGAAGGACAGAGCGAGCGCTCATGAGAGTGAAGGTGTTTTAGGAGATATTGATGGAATCAAGGGTATGGAGCTAATGTGGCATAAGTTGCAACGAGGGGCAGAGGACGAAAGAAGACGGGAGGGTATAAAAGGTGGCAAGAGAGGGAGGAGAAGCAACTTGCTTGGCAGAGCAGCAGCCCGAGGTGCAGGCAGGCAGGGATTACACCACGCCCACGCCATCGCGATGCGGCGCATGACAACGGCATTCGCAATATTCTTCGCCACCTTCCTTCGGGAACGTGCAACGCCACCACTTCTATCTCGTCAGACAGATCAGATCTTGCGCTCTCGCTGACAATGAAATGACAGCTCGTTTTAATTGCCAACAATGTCATCGTCATTACAGTGGCATCTCCCGCCTTTCACCGGAAGAGGACCAAGGGCCGAGCACAATACACATGGGCCAACAAAGCATGGGACTCCCTGTCCACGTACAGTACTTCGTGTTCGACTTTACCGCATAACGTCCAAGCGGGCAATATCCAATAACGTTAATGGCAATGACATCTCCATGGGTCTGAATGGTTCTCGTTTTCCATTACTACCATCACCTTGTGACACTGCGCCTGCATTGCGTGAAGATGAGTAGAAGCTAGTCATCGGGAAATTGTACAAAAACTTTTCGACTTTTCGGCTCTTTTAAGCCGAGACCAGTTCAAAAGCTAAAAAGCTCGGATTTTGTCATGCGGGCTTACCCACTCACCAAATGCACACAAATACGGCCAACGTCTCATAATCACAGGCAAGTCAAATTAGGCAGTTCCATAGCCATATCTGTGTCGGGATTACGGACAAGTTGACGTCTACAGAGATCAGTCTATGGCTTATCGCCGAAGTTTGCACTAACATGGCTGCGGTGAGTTGACCCAGGCGTATGCGAAAGTGCTCTTGTGTATGTTCCATGATCTAATATAATACCACCTTCTCACAGCCAGAGTCGGACATGTAATTGACTTGTAGCATGTGTTATATCCACATTTCGTATTGGATACCATTTTCGCCCAAAGTTTCTAGCAATAACTCGCCTGTGCGACTCCACAAGAGCTCATAGTCTCAGCATGAACAGCAATCCATAACAAGACGTATTCGCTTACCGGTCGCCGTAGTCACCCGCATCCACTGAACTCCGAGGTGGTCACCTACGGTTGTACCAACGATGGGGCCCTCTGCCATGTCAGCAAAAGGCGCCTCACCCAAATTGACAATTTAGAAGCACTGCCTCCTTGGCTTACATGAGATGTAATTGCACGACGGGTTAGACAAAGGTGAGTATCTTGATTTGTCCACGTCCGGGCTTATCCCCTTATGGAACGAGGGTGACATTCGTTATCAAAATGGAGTTGGAGACAGTGAATTCGAGTAGATGCGGAGATACGGTACTGCATGGCGCAGAAGATGCTGAGGGTGAGCCCCTTTGAGGGTCAAATGAAGCCTCACTATCTTACACTGGAATGCACTCGAAGAGAGATCATCTTCGTTAGCAGACTCGAAGGCTTTGCAATATGTCCTTCACGCGTCTGGTTATCGCTTTCCGAAGGGACGGGAAGTTAACCAGGCCACCAAGCTATTGGTTGGTCAAGGGCTTGCATGGGCTCACGGTCCGTGGATCTCAGTGCCTCCCGGCTTTCACTGCGACCACTCATTCTCTTTAAGTACCGATCATCAACGCCAGAGGAAGATCATGACTCTGGCATTCCATGCTCCTCACCTCACGGGACAGCCTGTTATCGACGTGACCACGTGGCTCTCGCGCACAACCTTGGACATCATTGGTGCTCTGCTTCTATGACGACGGTTTTTGGTTACACGTGTAGCTGGCTTTGACTTCCACTTCGGCTCCCTTGACAATGAGAAGACGCAGCTAGCAAGCCAATATGAGAACTTGTTGTAGGTCGATACGTCTTGCATCTGCAATGACCATACCAGACAACATCGACTCGACGCTCTATCCTTCGCGCTTCGACCTAGTTTTCAGGGCGCTGTGGTGCTATATCCCAGAGCCTTTGCTCTACTGTGTCCGCGATCTCTCTTTACGCGAGTACCGTCGGTTTCGCGCATTTTTGTACTTTACGGAGCGCTTCTCGCGTGGCATTGTCAGGGAAAGTACAGAAAAACGCGGTGCGAACATGCTGAATGGGGACGGCGCGCCGAACGAGCGGTGGGAAGCGTACACCGAAATCGTTCGCCTGTGGTAGTGGTGGTGGCGGTGGTGGTGGCGGCTGTTGCTGTGGTTGTTGTTGCTGGCTTGGGTCTCCTATCGAGTAGGGCTGTTCTGCTGCTTGGGCATCGCTTGGAGCTCCGTGGCTGCTGCGAACGTGGTGGGCAGTGGAGGCGGGGGCTGTGTTATGAAATATGATTGCTGCTGTTGGCGTTTGTCTCTGAAGTGACACTCAAAGAGGTAGAGAGGTCGCGCTAGGCCCCGCCAGCCGGGTCTGACTTGGCGGCACTGCGCGGTGCGCGATGAAGGTGCTCCCAACGCGGGGATAGGCTGTAATGACCTAGATCAGAAATCCTGAGTAGAAAGTGAGCGGCTCAGAAGATTGCGCTCGCCGATATTCTCAGCGACGCATGCACGACGCACCAGGTGTCGCGGATAGGGCAGCCGCTGAGCTCATAGGTCAGAACAAATCAATCGCGCGTTTCTGATATATTGTTTTGAAAATTTACGCTTTACGACGGTCTCAAAGGCGGACATCCAGGCCGTAACGAATTTCATCGCTCAGTACCGGATTGCAGCGGTCATCTCGCATGTGCTCGTGGATTGATATCGATGGAGGCTCATCAAGTGCCAAACTCCGACACTATCAATTTTTTTATGATTAATATTATTGTGACTGAGCACCGCCATTAGACTACGGTGTAGTGTGCATATCACTATTTAAGATCGTTCAAGAATGACAGAATCTACCTCGTTGATGTATTTCGATCTACCAAAGCATTGACAGACTTGGATTTCTGCGTGACTTCTTTCCTGTCCGCTGTAGCCTCTGCAAGCATCCCTGCCTCATCTTCCTCGAGGTGTTGAAACCCAGATGTTTATAAGTTAACTTGTCCGGGAGGTGAGCTACTCCTTCAGACAAGGTTAGCATCCGAGGTTCTAGATCACGGTCAGGGGGGTCTCTGGCGCCGCACTCAGAAACCGCATGTGCACGTACCCTCTGGCTGTATACAACAGTGAAACGACCTCGCAAGCTGCCGCGCAAATAGAGGACACGGTCAATTTCATAGTTGCGGTAGTTAATGCAGAATATGTTTTGGGTGCGCGTCGTGTCCAGGCCGTAGGCAGCCTCGTCTTGGATGGATAGGATGCCAACAACCTGCCTCACAAGACCATTGAAACCCTCCTCCGTAGTAAGTTTAAGCGGACGAGCTGATGAAAGCCCGGATCGATGAAAAATAAAAACATAGGCTTCCAAGGCTGTAAAATGGAAGCCTATGCCGAGGGAAAAGAAGCGCCTCAAGTTCAAGTTGTTCACGAGACAACAACGAGCATATGTCCCACATTGCTGGACCATCTCGCTAACAGATCTCTTGCATTCAACGACCTCCAAAGATAACTCGTTTGTTTTCGTTGGCAGCTCGCCAATGACACCAACGTCGTCGAGCTTTAAGCCTTTGGGACTGCCAATTTGACTTCCTTCCTGAAACAATGAAAGCGAAGGCCACTGAGCTGAGATAGTTACATGCATTGATTGTTGGTATCGATTATCTTGTTTAGCGTATGTACTAGAGGATCGTATGCTTAATTTTCGTGCTTGAAGTCTCTGCCATTGGATGGGAGCCGAGGATCGGTCAGGGATGAATTGCCTCCAGAGGTTAGTCTCTGAAAGGTGCTCTCCATACGGTGGATCACATTTTCTACCGTATTGGGGTTCGCGTGAAGGATGACACCCCGGCCGGTCAGATCAGCATGGTATGTTGCATGCTTTAGCTCGTCCTTTACTAGGGCCTTCATCTCGGATTGATGTCAAGGCTCCTGGCTGCCTGGCATCGGGGAAGGGCTCGACGATACTGTAGCACAGGAGTCATGGTACATGACTAAGCCAGGGCCAGAATGAGAAGATATTCACTATCCGGTTGAGACGAGGCTATAATGGAGAGTTGTGTCGAAGGGGAAGATTGACTTGGAAAAGTGAAGACTGGAGTAGTGTCGCAAGGGATCACAGCATAGACGCAGTGCGACATGATGAGGTGAGCCGCGCAACGATCATCAGCCTGAGTTCCAACACTTCCAACACTGGGTGAGCCCGCTATAGCCCGACCGAGAGCCACAATGAGGGCCGCCCGACCCAATCATACACCATTAACAACAGCCTTAACTCCCTTTTTTTCTCCCTTCCCGCCACAACTCCTGCAGGCATCCCCGTTCTTCTTTCGTTCCTATGGCCCCATCCTGTTTACCTTTGAAGTCCGCGAGGTACTCTCGGGCTATACATTTATTTGCGATCCATTCGGGCTTGCCTTTGTGTATGACCCCTTTTTGCTCTGATCCCCAGAACCGACGTACGTCGTGGTGTGGTGTGAGCTAAAGCAGTCATAATACATACATCGCGCCCGCGAAGGAAAACACACCGAGGTACACACACTCATATATATGGACTGAGGAAGGTGCGTTTCGTCGCCGCTCGTGTTGTAAGTTGTAACACGTGCGTGCAACCCCTAACCAGCAACGTCGGACCTGCTCCTCTGGTACTTCTTCAACCTCCTTAAACACCCTAGAAGCTGACGCGGTTACGTCTCTTAGGCTCAGCGCGCGGTTGTCACTCGCTCCTTCCGAGAGGTCAGTCCTGTGGAGATATTACGCGGACTTAAAGAGGGGCAGATTGAGCAACTTACCACAGAACTACAGCGCAATCCAAGGTTATCGTATCTAGTCGAGTGAAGTAGGTGAGTGAATAAGTGGGCCAAGTCTAAACCAAGAAATTGGCCTACATTCGCTATTCCCTCCCCTCGGCCCCCTCGGCGATAAATTACATCTAAAGTTTTGGACGTTTAGCAAGGGCTCGTTCTGAATCTACCTTGAACAAAAAAAATACCATTCTTCCACAAGGACCTAAATAAAGAGCGATGAGAAGCGACAAGACACCAACAAGCAGGGACGGTCCGAGTCGTCCCCATGTTGGTCCTTTTTGGCGACTTGTACTTCAGTTCAGTTGGACCTGAGCTGTCGAGATTGAGTCAACTGAGGTCGCGTGTTGGTTTTGCCTTAATTTTACAGTGCTTGCAGTGTGCCTGCTTGCTCGCTTCTGCCCGAGGCCTCTGAAGCGAGCTTTGTAACGAATTTAGCCGAGCCGACAGATAGGATTTACCAGTACAGTAGGTAGGAATGGAAAAGCCCCTCAGCTCCCTGATCTCGAGTCGAGTCGAGGTCTAGTCTAGGCATGGCGTGACGATCTTTCTATTATTCTGACACGCACGCACGCCAGAAGGCTAGAAGCAAGCTACGCGGGAGCAAGCTACGCGGGAAAGCACTTACGCGAGTCAGCCACGACCACAATGCGTCCGACCGTCACTCACTGTCATCTCTCACATTGTTCCTCACCACAAATCGCGTCTCTTTCACAGGGCTTTTTTTTTACCGAAAAAAGTATAGCAGATATGCAGAGCCAGTGCAGTGTGCACTAGAAATGCCATGGCATTTTTTTGCCATGACTTTTCCAGTCCGCACTACAGACAACCTCTGTAGATCTGCCATACACTCGGTGTAGCCAACCTACCCTCTCCCTCTCCTAATCAACCCCCAGATGGAACTATCATCTTCCTCCATGTCCCAACCTATCCCTTCAGCTGCATTAGGCACTCTTCCCCACAGGCTCACAGCGTCGTCTTCGGTAGGAGCGATTCCCAGCTCCCATTCTCAGGGTGGGCTCCACAACGCAGCAAACTTGTTGGGGCTAAGGCTTCCACCAAACGCGTTGAAGATCATAGCGGGGTGCCAGGCCTCCAGGCGATTCCCCGCCCCCTTCAATCGTCCCCCCGCCAACACGCAACCCTCCTCCTCCCAACCAGCCAAGTCGCTTGCAACGGCGAGGCGGCCCACGCCGCGGTCGCACTCTCAGCCGAACATGCTGAGGTCTGGTGGTGCGTCAGCCTACGCCGGTGGGGGTGGTGTGCCGGTAGCGAAGCCGGTTCCACAGCCGCACGATGGGGCTTACTACCAGCCCCCACCTGTCAAGGCCCGTGCGCGTCACGTCGCGCTGGCGGCGAGGTCCAGAGCCAGGGCGCGCACTATGCCCATGGTCATCGATGCACCAACGAACCCCTTCACCCCAACTTTGTCCAGTACTGACCCCACGCAGAGTGCGTGGTCGCCCGCTCTGCAGGCAGGCCCCTCGTCCGAATTAGCGCGACGAGCACAAGAAATCTCGCAACTTCCAGGACTCGGTGGGATCCCCATCGGCCTCATCCAACAAGTCCTGCCGAGGCTCGAGGAAGGTAGTAACTTTTGGGTGGCAGGCGACGCGGGGACTTCATGGACAGGCAACAGCGGCAGCAGCCAGTCAACGGTTTATGAAAACCCTCTCCCACCAGTTACGGAGGAGGCCTCTACGACGGAGGCACCTGAGCTACCGTATCCCACATCGATTCCTGTATCTTTACCTCTGGAGCAACCTGAACCCTTTACTTCTGCGGGTCAGCTGGAATCGGAACTGACCATGGGGTGGGATTTGTTAGACACGCTGGCCTTTCCTCAGGTAATGGCACCGCCTATGGAACCCCCGACTGTGGAGCCGCCGCCGCCGGTAGAACCGGAACAGCCGACCTTGCCAACGACTGACGAGTCAGAAGTGCCTACACAGAGTGAACACTCGAGTATCACTGATGTGGTGGACGAACCAAGTGCCCAAGAAGAACCGTCGGCGGCCTAGGAGTACCTTCTCGACCTCGAGCACAGCTTGGCCGTCGAAGCCGCGTGGAGTGGAATGAGAATAGCTCCTCCAACCCGTGAAGAGATTGAGAGGTCTCTAGGTCCTCTCCCCAAAGACATGGGTTACTCTACCGGGCTCGGGCACGGTATCGACATGGGTGAGGGTGGGATGGGAAACCTCGGGCAGTTCGCTGTTAACTTCCAAGATGGTGGCTGGAGAGATTTTTACCGATTTTGGCTGTCTCGATGACATGTAATCTTCTTTTTATGAACTCCGATACTTGCTATAATGGGCGATTCCAACAGTTGATCGGTCGATATCCACTCTTTGATGTATGCTTCGCTCTAGCGCCTTTATAGAATGGTACTGATGGAACTGCGTTTGCTAGAACCCGTTGCACCTACACGGGCTGATATGCATCCTTGGTGCAACCCAGGGTCCCACTTACCGGCCATGTTGCGCTGGCACAAGTTACTTTTGGTTATCTCGTCTCAAGGAGGAACTTCTTTTCCTCCCACTGTCGAGCGCTTACGCAAACGCCACGCGATGGAAGCTAGCTCGTTGCCCTTTGCCCTCGATGTTATCGAGCATTACAACGTCGGCGCCGGCCGCGATGGCTTGGATCGCCTAGTCCTCCCTGCGCACTTGGACATCCAAGGATCACCGACTTCGTACGTGCGCGCGATCGCCGCGATGATATATCCTGTTCGCCGGTCACGCCGGTCACGTTAAGTGGGGGGATATAGATGAGGTAAGAGTCTTACCAGCCGACCAGATGTGATTATCTTTGGGCATGTTCATACCCCCGAACGGTCGGCCCAACCAATGCGGATCTATTCCACCGACAAGTATGCCGTATTCTTCAGTGCCGTATTCTTCAGCGAGTCGGAAACCTAGACAAGATTTAAATTATGGACCTCTCTCCAGCGCCATGCTGACAGCCCGTGTAAGCTCCGCAGTTGCAACGGCCATTGGTTGGCGGACTCGAACCTCACGTGAGGCTGGTTTGTCCACCTTCGTTTGTGCTGACTAAGCAAGAGGAAGTATACCCTCAGCGCGGTCCTAACTGACCCAATGCCAAGTCGTTGCCAGTGCCCAGGGACGGCTTGGATTGGCCCAGTGTACATCGGAGGCGCACCGCCCAACTGAAGTGGCTTGGGCTATCTCGGAGCTCAACACCGGTACTTATGGAAAATGGTGCCGCGCTCGATACTCGAAGAGTATATGGAGCTCCGAGCCGAGGTCGACGCAACACCAAGTCCGTACACCAGCATGATGCAGTAAATTCGATCTAAGTTCTGCATGGCCATTGTAGACCCCCTGCACCGGGTGTGTCCGATGGTAGCGGGCCCAGTTCCTTATTCCACAACAGGCTCATGTAAATGTGCTGGACTACCAAAGACAAGATACGAACTTTCATGATGGCCCAGACGTCCGAGTAGGACGCAAGTCCTTTGCGAACATCTACAATTTCGAAGCAGGCGCGCAGGAATTGCGCTACCTCGGCATCAAAGCTACGAGCTCAGATAGGTAGCGAATGACGGTGAGGGAGCGAGGGAGAGTTAGCACGCACTACGACTTGGAGCGCATGGGATGCGCAATCACCAGTCGCGTCAGGAACTGCAAATTGGTGCCAACGAGTGCAGGAGCTGGAGGTGCTGATGAGATAATAGCTTCTTGACCTGGGATGCCGTCCTACTACTTCCGCCACAGGCACCAATGCTAGAGGAAGACGCGGACCATGCTATCTGGCACGCGCCGCGCTTATGGACGCAAGGCGTCAGTCCTGTATACGGGGGTTGCGGCGGCTGAGGGTGTGCTACTTATGTGAATGTGATTACTGACACTGCCGTTGGTGTTTGTTGCTGAAGTGAGACTCTGAGAGGTGGGAAGGTAGCACACGGATGAGATTGATTGTTGATACTGTTACATCGAGGTTGCAGTCAAGCATTTTCCAGACAGTAGAGATGGGAACGCATGCGCGGTATGGAGACGCTGTGTGTCCGCGCTCGTTGCCTCCAGCTCCGTTCATGGAGCATGCTGGAAGAGCGCGTAGGTGCGCAATACCATTTCGCAGTGCCTTGGGAGAAGGAAGTCAGCTATGGCAGTGAGCAGGTGTGGATTGAGAGTGATGGTGTCCATGGGTGGTGGCATTGCGAAGACACTTGCTGTCTGCTCGGCTCATGACAACACCGCAACAGGCTTCTGTCGAAACGAGCACTAAAAAGACTGAGCCTGTCAGGCCCGCCTGGATTGCGAGAACTAACGAAGGCACCCTTGAAGATTATCCAAAATAGCTGATGAGCAACTGGATGGTTGAGAGTCAGAATTCAACTGAGTGGTGGCGAAAGGCGCTTCGCTTAGTTCTAACAAATCCGAATCCACCGTGACAGTTATGCCAGTTGCCTACCGATTTCCATCCTCGTTCAAAGCCCTCGTTTTAAGAAACCAGCGCGAGAAACAGGGTAAATCCACGTACCATGATGTGCACATAGTGGAAAGGCCCGTCCCTGTGCTTAAACATGGTGAAATACTCGTGAAGATCAACGCGGCCGGTTTCAACCACAGAGAGGTGTGCTCAGGGATCACTCGGAAGACGAGAGGACCCTGCGGTGACCTTTTCCCTGTAGCTCTGGATTCGACGAGGCCAATACCCCGGAATTGTACCTGGTAGCACGCTAGGAGCAGATGGGGCAGGTGAGTGTCCACCAACGTCAGTTAGTGGTCCACTCTACCAATCACCTAGATTCGCACCACCCTTCCAGGAGTTGTCATCGCCGCACACGATGATGGTGATGAGCTTTTGAACAAGCGCGTCTTCCTCGTTCCAACACGTGGATGGGAGGATGATCCACTTGCTCCCGAGGCCCCGTAAGAAGTCCTGCCTCAACCGTCCCACACTACACCTCAACGAACTGTATCATAGGTTCGGCATCCTTGGAGGTGGGGATAACCCACCTATCGGCACCTTCTCCACCTACTGCGTCGTATCACGAGAGCAAGTCATCCCGACACCCGCCCACCTCGACGATGTACATGCAGCTGCCTGGCCCGTGGCAGGAGTCACAGCCTGGAGGTGCGCGGGTCCTCTCATCGTGTCGTTCTACACTACGTATTGCATTTCCGTGTGCTGACGATAAAACATTATAGGGCCACTGTCGTGAATGCCCGTGTTGCACGCGGACACACAGTCCTTATCACAGGCATTGGCGGCGGCGTCGCGCTCCTTGCATTAAAGCTATGCTTAGCCCTCGGCGCACGTGTATACATCACGAGCGGCTCAGACGCGAAGATCGCTCGCGCCGTCGCTCTCGGCGCCGCAGGCGGTGTGAACTACACGCATAGTGAGTTACGAGCTTTCTCTCCACTGGCTCTTTTTTATTCAACTGCAACGACACTTTTCGTTTCTGACCAGAGGATTGGCCCAAGGCGCTGAAGAAGCTCCTTGGAGAATCCTTACTTGACTCAGTTATCGACTCGGCCGGTGGGACGATTGCCCAGCAGGTCGGTCGCGTACTACGACAGGGTGGACGCATCGTGATCTATGGGATGACGGTCGCGCTGCAGACACCGTTTACAATGCGCGAGGTGTTGCGGAATCAGCAGCTGATCGGTAAGGACAAACTGGCCTTCTCCCAGTGCCGCCTTTGATGTATTATCATTATTATTTTAGGCTCGACGATGGGATCAAAGGGGGACCTCTTGGCCGCAACGGAGTTTATCGCGCGGCACCGAATTGCACCGGTCGTCTCACGTGTGTTCGATGGGCTTGAGAATGCCGAGCAGGGATTCGAGCTTCTTGCTCTTGGCGACCACTTTGGCAAGATCGTCATTAGGATGGATAGAAGCTCAACAGATGCTAAACTCTGACTGTTGTCGTTACAATAACTGTATGGCGCCGGCGATCAATTCTAGGAAAGACACAACTAACTACGCGTATGTGGTACCATCTTATTCAGTTGTTGTATAGTATGCTAGGCTCAAGCATCGATAACCTCTATCTCCGCGTGACTTCTTTCCTGTCCGCTGTAGCCTGTGCAAGACCCCTGCCTCATCCTCGTATCCTAGTAACTCTACTGCAACACGTTGGCATCTACCTCCTCCCAGCTAGAGTACCTCTTAACTTCCTCGAGGTGTTGAAACCTAGACTTGAGGACCTCCTCGTAAATTTCCTCCGAATACGATTGAAGCTTTTTCAACCGCTTCGTCCTGCTCCGGACTCCCAATGGTCGTTGCGGACACAGTTCGCGTGTACGCCTCAACATTGTCTTCAGCCCCGCTAACAATAATCAACCCCTCTCGGATGAGCTCCCTGAAGGCAGCATCCCTTTACAATCTGGTATGTGTCTCTTTGGACGCATTAGCTATCAAATTGCCTGACTATGCGCCCATCATAAGTCCGATTGCAGGATTATTGACCATTACTGTCTCGTTTCCTTAATATTTCCACAATTACCCAAATGAGAACCCAGAGAAAGGATTCGGGATCATTGGCGGCAGTTTGAATGATTGGATATCTCCTTCGGTTGGCCTGCACTTGCCAGGCGCGCACGAGGCGGATGGACATGAAGGGTAACGTTCCCTGAGAAGTATACCGTAAGTGAGGGATATCAAAGAGACGAAGCACTTCCCGCAGCCTACCGAGATATCTGATGAATTGGAGACTTGCTGCCATTTAATTGCATGATTCCCCGTTAATGAGGAATCCCTGACAATAATTTACATTTCTCGTGCACTCAAATCTGGCGAACAAATCAATACTTATACTAACAAAGCAAGAAACTTGATGTGATCACTTGTCTAATGCGGGGCGCTGGACTGGCTCTGAGTAGTACAAAACGTTCCACACACTGATGTCCCGATGCAAGATGCCCTTGATGAATAAATTGTAATGACCTAGATCAGAAAATGTGAGTAGAAGACGAGATGCAGAGAGAATACTACTACGTGCCGATGATTGCGTGAAGAATAGTTTCCAAAGCTCGCCCGGAGTTGGAGTTTCTCCATTCTTATTATGAAGATCTAGGAGGGGTTGCCCCTCCGCAGAGAATGCGGTGCATTGTAGACTTCTGCCTTCGGGTTTACAACGTCCACAATCAGAGAGCCGCGGTCAATTTGCCTCTTTATGTTTATGGTGTTTACCTTTAAAGATGTCCCAAAACACTGTACTTCCTAAAAAATGGACTCCATGGAGCCATGGGGCTCTTCAGGTCCGCAGTTGTGATATCCGAGGACATCAATAACACCAAACAGTCCGAAATACCTGGAAAATAGTGGGCCCTCATGAGACTGCCCCTTGATTGGGTATGCCAGTCTGTACACTATTTGTCTGGTAGATCAGTTACTTCCTCGGAACACAACAGCACCCGAGATTGCAGGCCGAGAGGGAGGGATCCCTTGATGTGCGCTGTGGTTGGATATTTGCAATGATATATAAGTGAGATACAGAATCTACACGATTACCTACCATTCAGGCCATACACGGCCGTGGCGCGGCCCCGTAAATGATCACCCAAGCAAAGGTGGCGGACAATGCGATAGTGGCTGTTGTTAATGAAAAACTCATTTTGAGCGGGTGATGTCCAGGCCATAAGCAGCTTCCCCCTGAATAGATAGGATACAGAGCATATGCCTTACAAGGTCCTTGAAACCTTGCTCCTCCTTAAGTCCAAGCGGACGTGAAGACGACAGCCCAGCCCGGTGAAAAACAAAGACGTAGGCCTCCAAGGATTCAAAGTTGAAGCCAATCGCAAGCGAAAAGATGCGCCTGCGGTTATTTCTATTAAGAGGCGTCAGCGAGCGTAGGTCGCAGCATCCTGGGCCATATGCTTGGTTCCTCTCTTGGCTTCGATGAGAACTTCGATTTCTTCCCATGATACCGTCCTTTCAGCTGGCAGCACACCGATGATACCAACACCGTTCGGCCGCCGGCCTTTATATTTTTTATCGACTTCGTCCCCAAAATGATGAAACCAAAGTCTATTGAGATGAGATTCGGTCAATTGACTCAGTTCACCGGCAACTGCAACGATCTTGTTGAGCAGGTGTGCCAAAGGTTCATATGAATCATCTTCCTCCTCGAAACCGTCGCCAGGGGACCGAAGGTTTATTACTGAGAAATTGCCCCCAGCGGTCAGTGTCTCAGCAGTGAGCTTGTGACGGCACCGCAAGTGGTCGAGTATGGTCTGTACGGTGTTGGGGTCCGCGTGGAGGATGGCACCCTCAGAGTTAGGTTGACCTGGTATCTTGCGCTATTTAAATCCATCTCAACTCGAGCCTTCATCATCATGGCCTCGGAGTGGAGGTTCCTGAACGCTTGACATCATAGATAATGATGACGATTCAGAAGATGAGTCCTGGTACATGATTCCAGCAGGAATCCTCGGAATCTGGGGTACAACGTCAGAATTGAGAGGATTGTATATAGGAGTACCGTCATTATGTAATACGCGAAGTAATAGCCCGTCCCGCCATTCCGTTCCGTTCACCGAGAGATGTTGTCTTGGTTCAGTCGCACTTCCAAACCCTCGAAAACACCACCCTCTCATTCAGATGGGTCAGAACAACAAGAACCGCAGACTGCAATAGCACCATCAACAGTTCCAGAAGAGAAACCCAGTTCTCAGGACCCTGCTCAACGCACTCAAGCTCCACCAGCTGCCATTGGCGCCTCTCCAGCGGCGACGGCTCCCGCGTCGGAACAACCACGGAAAAGCACCTTTACAACAGCACTCAACACCCCTCACGATGCTATTCTTGCAGAATTGCAGGGCCACCACTCTGGCCACGATCCATCTGCGCGCGCAGACTCCACACCCTCCACCTCCGCGTTAGGCATGCAAAGCATCGACACCCTACCCGCCGCAGCGTCCGATGTCCCGGGCTCCATCGCCACCTCCTCTTCACCGCCGCCCGAATCGCTCCATGATCCCTTCACTGGCCTCATGATGGGGGTTCTCTCTCCAACATCTTCCGTCGCGAAACAAAGCAGCGAAGAACTCTGGGCACATTTGTCGCGCATCCGTTCGCTGCAGGCCGACGTGGCCCGTCAGCACGTCACCATGGAAGGCATCGGGCTCGGAGAGTCGGCCGTGACGCACTTGGGAATTGCCACGCCACGCGCAGTGGGCGAACGCCTCGAAGACGACGAAAATAGCGAGGCAGATGGCCACGAGGCAGAGAGGCGGCGTGCGCGTGAGTTTGACCGGTCCGAGAAGAGGTTCGACGGGCGGAAGGAGGAGATCGGGCAGATTATGTCCAAGGTGTGCCCCCCCTCATTCCGAGTCTACTTTTGAGCCGATATGGGAGCGACGCAGCTGGACGAGCTTTCGCAAGCGCTCGCGGCGTTTCATGCCCACGATACTCCAATGTTCCAATGCACGGCAGCAACCCCGCGCTCCCCGACCGTGTCGTCCACCCCGATGCCTCGTAACCCTACTCTACGTCACCCCGACCTGCAGCACATCTACTTGGAAGTGCCCTCTCGCGGACGTGAGGAGGCTTTTGACAGCCCCGCGAGCATCCAAGAGCCGCTGCCGATCTCTGAAGAGCTCGAGAATAAGGCGGAACCTGCGCAGCCCGATTCTTCAGTCCCATAATACGAGCAAGGATTAGCGATTCCCCATGGTGCGGGTGGATGTAATCCGCATGCACGCTTTTCTGCGGATCGATGGAATAGTTGGTCGAGTCCCATCATCCAATGCTCGGAAGAAATCTCGAATGGTGGATCCGTGAATTCGGAGGACTAGTAGACATTGCAATGACGTACATTACGACGATTTCTTCATAATAATCAACTTGGGAAATGTGCATACACAATGAGGGTAATACAGATGCAGTGCTAAGCGGCGGATGCATGACAACTTTTGTCCACGAGAACTGATGGTGTTCAGCGGAGTTGCCAACCCAGTCTACTCGCCAACGATCGCCAACGCTGCGTGGAGCTCTTTTCTCGCCTGCTCCACGTCCTCGTAATCCAACGCAGAAATAGCATACCGACAGTGTTTCTGCGCCTTTGCAATTAGACCAGGGGTGAGCTCCGGGGGTGGCGACGTTTCTGGCAGTGAAGGCGGTGGTGGAGGGACCTGCACGTATGGGGCAGAGGGCGGGGGAGGCAAAGGAGGCGCAGAGGGATATGGGTATCCTGTAAGGTATGAAGCATTAGGAGGTGGTACGAAGTGCGTAGGGGAAGCTGGGCGTTGCGCCTGTACAGGGGGAGAGGAGGGTGTCAAAGACATGGCATCGACGGACATCGTGTGGCCCTGTCCATGTCCCATATCTGTCGCAGGGGAACCATGAAGGGAGCTCGGTGGTAGTGGCTCTTCGGGTGATGTCTTAGCATCCACTTGGTGAGGGCGTAATACCGGAGCCCACGACTGTGGGGAGGGTGGTAACGATGATCCAGTCAGGGTAGGGTGCTGAGCCTGAGTGTCGCTGGTATTGGTCGGGACCGGTGCAGACCTGGGGGATATCTCGGAAGGTGTGACCTCCTCACTGAACGCCGTAGACACCAAAGGCAGGTCAGAAGTTAAATGTGGTTCATCCGGATCATGGCTGACATGAGTATTCGGAGCGTCGGTCACCGCTGCAGGAGGGATACTAGTAGGGGCAGATACCAATTCAGCCAGTTCTCCAGCCAGTTCTCCTTCTCCACCTGCAGATACGGGCGTTGGCTGCCGACCTTCTCGAAGGGCTTTGGAGATGTCGGCGGCTCTCCATTTAGCGTAACGCACTTTCTCTTCGTGCTAGTGGGATCGATAACGGAAAGTGGCGAAGGTGGTAGATCAGTTTCACGAAAGAAGACATGGGGATAGACGAGGCTCACCGCCTCCCAAGGCCCACGGTCCTCGAAAACGTTTAGGACGTCGAAGAATGTCGCCGCAGCAAGGAATTTCTTGGCCGTCTTCCGTGTCGCAGCACCATGCCTATCCTCATTATCTGCGGAAGCGAAAACCCTCGATGCAAAGTTCTCCACGTATGCGGAGGATGCACTCTCGACGGTGATAATGTCAGAAGAACCACCAGTAGAGCGGAGGTTCTCGAGTGTGGTGAGGAGAGCTGCGAGGAAGGCACGATTCGGTGTGCTGACGGCCTTGAGGGAGATGCCAACCTGGGCGGCATAATAAGCACCTAGGAAACAGCGCGTTGGCAGAACGCAAGGATGAGGATTATCTAGGACATACACCAATACGAGATGATTGGATCTTGGGTGCTCGTCTCGTGCGCGCGTTGCAGATATGGGGTGATCGACTTGAGGTCGGGTGGGATGGGTGGTAGACCAAGGTAAGACATCTTGAACGCCCCGAGGTGGCTAAGCGTCACGATAGGGCTCCCTAGCTGCGGACAAGGCTACCAGCCATTTCACTCCACCCTCTCACCAACAACATACACACATGCCCCTTTGGCTCCACCTCCATCATGCAGACTTTTGCAGTGTCTTGTCTGCGATATCTGGTCTCGATTTAAATTTGCCTGGGTCAGGACGTTTGAACAGAGCTGAAAGTTGGTAAGCTCACCGAGCTTCCCTTAAAAGCCCCCTCATCGTTAAATCATTCGAAAATCTGGATGGCCAACATACTTGATAAGGGTCTTCAGAGGAAATCCGCTCCGTCTCACTGTAGGTTCATTCTTGCTGCCTGAGAGATAGTTGCTAATTTTCGTGCAACCAGATCAGCTGCGGAATTTGTCTCCGTTGCATCTCCATATACAAGACTCGCATCTGAACAATAGTCCCCTTATGAGGCCAAGGAATATACTCCCAGCAGATGACATATGCTCTGTTGCAACGGCGATGCAGAGTTCCTCTTGCACCCTCGTTTCGAATGCCACATTTGACTCGTTCCGTGCGGACAGAGGCCAGTCTAGGTTCTCTCAGTCTTCACAGGGTGAAGTCGAAGAACAATTTCATTCTCAACGACTACCCAGCATTATCTCCCCGTTCATCCTGCCATCTTCGGCTCCCTCGGGGCTTGTGGGCCTTCTCGGTGACAAGGACGGCAAGTTGAAAGCAGGAGCTACAGTCCGACCACGCAGTCAAGACCCCCCTTCATGCCAGGGAGCGGACAACCCAACCACCCCACCGAAGCCCGTCAATCCGATGGCGCTTGAACGAGCCAAGCCTAGGTCACGCGTAGGGCTGAATCTTCTGCTGGCTGGAGACACTTTTGTTCAAGGACAGACCATCTCTGGACAACTCATTGTCCACGTGCGTGATGCAGAATCTCCTGTGCGCTTGGCAAATAACAAGTTACGCGTCATCGGCTTCGAGTGCTTGACGGATGGCCCAACTTTTCACGTTTTTTTTTACTGCTCTCGCCGATTTGACGAGATTAGCTATGCTGGGGAACAGGTATTTTCCGAAAGCCCTGATTATGGTGACGAAGAAGGCTATCGAGAGGCGAGAGAGGGGACACATGTACTTCCCTTTGAAATGACGCTACCAGACGACTCTCGTTTCGGCAAGCCGAAGGGTGTCATTGATGTTCGTGGTGGTGCAGCCGTGCGCTATATCATCATGGCGTACGCCCACGATATGTATCGTCCGAAACAACGCTGATAATGTGCTTCAGCTCAATTGATATAAAGGACCCGGATACTGGTCAACTGTCCCTAGCCCATTTTTATCGCGCATGTTCAATCTGGCCTTCTCTGTCAATCCATGATGTGCTTGTCCCTTCAACTCGACCCCTAGTTTCTACGGCAGTAATGACGCTCTCCCAGGGCGGTCCACATAGTAAGTTGAAGCTGTCCGCTCGGGTCCCTCGCCCGTCCTACTTTTCAGGACAACGCTGTTATGTTCACATCCAAATCTTGAACGACACGCGCAGGACTGTGCGCTCGCTCCGCCTCACTCTTATTCGTACGACTACGGTATACAGACCTCAGTCAGGGAGAAGGGACCGCAGAAACGAACACGATCACGTCTCCGGTAGCTACCAACCCAAAGCATTTGTGGATGAGATCTCTGAGAGCCGGCTCTCGATGGCTGAGCGTATGACAAGAAAATGCGCCAGCTCCAGGGGTTGGTGGGCTGGCGTTAGTCCGCATGAGAGGACGACATTCACTCACAGTATATTGATACCTGTACGTCCATATTCTAGTATCAACTACGGACAAGTTGGCTCATGTCGAATGCCAAACGTCCTCAGCCTGATGCACTGTCAATTACGTGCACTAAACTCCTCGCCGTCGATCACGCGATTCGTATCACCGTCTATGCTTCTTCAAGTACGCTAGGTTTAACGTCGCATTTGTCCGTCACACTACCTATCTGTGTCATGTCCATGCTATCTGTGGATCCTCCGACCTCCGTGGGCCGTCCGCCCAACATGGTTACGGCCACCCATACCAACAGGCCGGACATGCTCAACGGACTCTGTCTCGATCTTAGGCATAGTGCTTTCAAGCATCGTGTGGATTCGCCACCTCCGTACAGAACGCGATCACCGTCGCTTGAACATCCTCATGACATTACAGTAAGTGACGTGACATACATCACCAGCAGCCCTCTGTGATATGAATTAAGAGCTTCTCTCCTCTGTATAACAATCTCGATTTTAGGTGTGGTCATGCTGATACTGGTTTCAGGATATATTGCCACACTACCGCACAACACCGAGCCCCCGGAGTACTGCCGCGAGCGACGGATCACAAATACCCGAGAATGTGTCTGATGGAACGTACTCCATGATGGATGGGTCGCCGTTACAGGCGGCCACTGCACACGTCCATCGCCTACTTGCACCGGCCTTCGAGGCGCAACGCTCGAGAATGAACCTGCAGAATGGGTCATTTCATCATTGTGTGATGAGTAGCACCAGATCTGAGTCATCCATAAACGAGGAAGAAGAAACGACAAGTCCTGACTCCCAGGCAGGCGATGGCTCCGTGCCTGGAAGTCTCACAAGGAACACCACTGGGGCATCGTCAATTACGGATCAAAGCAGCCCCGGAAGTTGCACCGTCTCTCCTATCCCGTCGCTCTGTAAAGCACGTGCCAGAGCTCTGACGATTACTGGTACCTCTGGGTTTTCGGACCTGGGACAAGCAGAACTGCAGGGAGTTCAAGGTGCACATGGTGACAGATGCTCGGATGGGGAAGAAAGGCGTGACTTTCGCAGCTGCGTGTCCCCATTTTCATGGCGCGTCAAAGAGAAGCTCCAGCAGGTACATGCCCACCACGAAGAATCGCCCAGAGGGCCAAGCAAGAAAGATGTGGAGCAGCCCGCTTCGGCCGAGAATGCTCAACGTAATTGCGGGCTAGAGATTCTGGGTGCGGACTCATAACTCTTTGCCGCACGCGTCAGTGTGTTCTCAATGACTTGCCCTCCATCCCAGAACCTCTGTCTCATTCACAAGAGCAGTTTGATATCAAGGGTCTACCGATTCCGCCTGCATCCTGCGCGGACGGAGACCCGACTCTATGCCGGATCAAACCGCTCCACATACGCACAACCAAGCCAAAGTCATTGATGGGGCCAAGAAAGCTCGGTTTGGCTGCTGCGCCAGGATCTGTAATGGACCGGGTGAGGATGATAGAAGGACGGGATTCGGCCGGACAAAGGAATCAGACTTAGGCACGCGGAGTGCGGGACAAGGATGTGATACGGTAGACCCGTAGGTGTAATGTAGAGAACGCTGCAATCGTGATACTGGTACTGTCGTGTGAGGTCCTCATGGCTGTGCACCCCACCTCAGCTAGGGAGCCCTATCGTGACGCTTAGCCACCTCGGGGCGTTCAAGATGTCTTACCTTGGTCTACCACCCATCCCACCCGACCTCAAGTCGATCACCCCATATCTGCAACGCGCGCACGAGACGAGCACCCAAGATCCAATCATCTCGTATTGGTGTATGTCCTAGATAATCCTCATCCTTGCGTTCTGCCAACGCGCTGTTTCCTAGGTGCTTATTATGCCGCCCAGGTTGGCATCTCCTTCAAGGCCGTCAGCACACCGAACCGACGCACGCCTACGCGCACCAGGGGCGTTCACCCCAGTCTGGACGGTGAAGCTTCCCGGCCACCTCTCCTCGAACACGGTACGTTGCCTCAGCAAACCCTTCTCACGTCCCGCGCCTTGTATTCATGCATAATTTATCTACTCAGCACTTGACTGTCACAACCCCCAATTCGGCGGCTCCATCGTACTTCCATCCGGCTGCATATACGCCCTCGGTAAGATGCTCTCCCACTTCTTGCCCATCACGTGTGCTGATGATGGCAGTGGATCAATGGCCCCGCCGACCCTGTACAACACAATCTTTACGGTTATCAATGCCTTACGGAGCTTCGATACATGGATCTGTCATACCATACGTAGAATTCGCTATAATATGCATGAGAGGCCTCAAGATATAGATATACTACCTACCCTATCGTGATTGCAAGCATCGCCCGGCCCATTCTCATCTCGGGGAGCAGGCAGAGGATCGCTAAGTAATGTCTTTCCATCGCAATAGCTATGTCCCATGCGGTAATTTAGATCTAGTCTTTTTCCTCTTCGCCGCAGCTCGTCCTTTCGCCCTCCGTTCCTTGGCAGCCTTCATGTCCTTCGGCGCTGTTGTGAGGAGCTGTTTTATGTGAGAGGGCTCCAAGGCAACTCCTTGCATGGACATCATCCAGGACGCGGGAGGACCAGGCACAGTGGTAAGAAAGGGTTCCAATTGGTCCAGTCCAGGGGCCAGATACTGGGGGTAATGTCAGTAGTTATGATAACAGCCAGAAAGAACATACATCGAGAGCCATCACGGATACACGTTTTAGGTAACCCAGAGAGTTGGCAAGGGACGTCTGCGCCCCAGCAGGAAGCTGGACAACTTTGATCTTCTGATTTTCGGACCTCGGGGAATTGCACAAAGCAACCAACTGAGGAAGGTGTGCTACAAGAGCGGGTGTGTCCAAGTCCGCGTAGCATATAAAAATGACACTTGTTAAAAACAGTGTCTCTTCTACTGTCGTGTCGGGTTTGATAACGCTCTGACGACTTGACCGAAGCTCTGTTTCGAGAATCTTTGTTACTTCATTGATCCCGACGACTATGTGCGGGATAATGGCTGGAGCGGACGTAGCTAGCCCTTGGTTTGACTCGTGAGACGAGCTGCCAGCTGCCCGCGTCCGCGTTGTCATTCGCGTATTGCCAACTAATTCATAATGTGCGGCCACCCCATCGAACAGAGCGGTCAACCGAACTAAGATGCTCTGTTGCAAGCCTGGGGATATTATGGGCCTTTCCAAGAGATGACAGCGGTCAGAAAGAAACATGAGAAAAGAAGTATGTCTTCTCACCAATCAACATGGAAAGGATTGCCCAAGACACTCCTATAGACGAATCTGTGCTCATCCGACTGCTTATGGCTCGCACGTCGGGAAGTATTCGTGTATACTCTTGCTATGTTCTCTGACATGCTAGAATATGGTCAACAAGATAGAACATGTAGTATCACCGGTGCATGTGCATGTCAATAAATGTGCGCTCAGGAATGGCTCAAGAAGGGCTCAAGCTGGTTCGATATGCCATATTCGGTCATGAGTGTTCATCCCGCCCGAGTCATCCGCCACTTCATTTATATTAATGCGGCATGTATTGACTACTACTATGTACTCTACAAAGAATACCCTATACATTAAACATAACCATCCTCCTCCTTGGCACAGGGAGCGCAGCTCAAGATCCCATGGACAACTGGATGCACGCATGCGCGCACGCGTTCGCACCTCGCTCGAGAGCCTGTGGCACAGGTATGAGGGCAGGCAGGCGGCGCTGGTGCTGGGCTGGTGCTGGTGCTGGTTACATACCTCTGTAAAGGAAATTGGAGATGGGACGTTTGATGGTGAGTGTCGCCCGTAGGGAATGACACGGGTGCCAGACACCCGCACGGGTCACGGGTGCGGGTGCGGGTTGGCGGTGGCGGTGGTGGCGGTACTGCTGTTGCTGCTGCCGGCCCTAGTGCAGGTGGGAGCGGCGACGGCGCTGCTGGTGTTGCTATTGTTGGCGCTGGTGGAGGCGGCGCCGGCGACGCTGCTAGTGTTGCGGGTGCTGGTGCTGGTGCTGGTGGAGATGGCGGCGCCGGTGCTGGTGCTGGTGCTGGTGAAGGCAGCGGCGCCGGCGCTCCTGCTGCTGCTGCCGGTGTGGGGGCGGCGGGACGGGCGGGCTGGTGGTGGTGGAGCGATGCGCGCAGGCACCCTCACGTATGCGCTCCAGTTTGGGGCCGAGATGTGCATCGGCGCGCCTCCTGTTGCACAGGCGTGGGGATAGGGGTGAGGGCGAGCAGGCGGGTTGGTGGTGGTGGTGGTGGAGTGATGCACGCACGCACCCTCACCTACGCGCTCCAGTTTGGGGCCGAGGTGTGCATCGGCGCGCCTCATTTGAGAGCCTGTTGCACAGGCATGGGGATGGGGGTGAGGGCGGGCGGGAGGCTGGTGCTGGTGCTGGCACTGGTGGTGGGGACGGCAGCCGCCGCCCGCTGCTGGTGGTGGTGCTGCCGGTGGAGCTATGCACGCACGCACCCTCGCGTACGCGCTTCAGATTTGGGCCGAGGTATGCGGCGCCGTGGGTTGAGGGCAGGCGTGGCGGGCGGGCTGCTACTGCTGCTGGTCCTGGTCCTGGTCCTGGTGGGGGCGGCGGCGGCAGTGGTGTTGCTGTTGCAGTTACCGGTCCTGGTGGCAGCAAGGGGAGCGGCGGCGGCACTGGTCCTGGTCCTGGTCCTGGTGGGGGCGGCGACGGCGCTGCTGCTGCTGCCGGTGCCGCTGTTGCCGCCGCTGGTCCTGGTGGCAGCGAATTGATCCACAAACGCCGGCGTGGATGCGCACGAGTAAGCTCAAGGACTTGGGGCACATGCGTAGAGGTGGGGGGCACGGTCACGGCGGCGGTGGCACCGGCACTGCTGGTGCTAGTGCTGTGCTGGTGGTCCTGGTGGGAGAGAGTGAGATCGCGTGTGCACACGCTCGAGGGCTGCTGTATAAAGTTGACTGATTTTTAACTTACCTCATTAAGATTCAGGTAGGTTTGGACACAGGAACCGCACACGGTCGAGGCCAAGCGCAGGGCCAACTGGCCCCCGCGAGAACGGCGACCGAGCTGGAGCGCGCCACCATCGATGCTGTTTTGCGGGATGGCGTGCGGAAGGAAGGGGTACGACTTGACACTCAAAGCTCCAGGGTTGAGGCTTGAGCGTCGACGCTGTTTGGTTGGACGGCATACGGAAGAAAGGGGCCAGAAGGAGGGTGCGACCTGACAATTGAAGCTTTGTTGAGGCTGGAGACAAACGATGTGTGGGCCGTCGTTGAGCCTGAACGACACGGCTTTGGTCAGCAAGTATGATAAGGTGCCCTTTTTCATCCCCACCATAGAGAGGGTTGCATGCAATAAAAGCACTTGTAAGAGGCTAACAGTGTTTTGGATGTCATAGCAAGTATGGTACAGATAGAGGTATAATTGGGCGAGATATTCGAGCTGTCCGAAAGGTAGTACAACTGCTCCGCGTTGGGATATCTTGATGGGAAGCTGGAAGCCAAACATCTGACCATACGAGCATGTTCATCGCCATCATAGGCACCAGGCTCTCGGGTAAATCTACTGTAGAGACATATCTCGTAGAGAAGGGCTTCGTACCTGTGAGAATTATTTCCAGAACACCAGAATATGGCGACCGGGCTCAAGTGGTGAGCTGCTTTCGTGTGCTTTCGCTATCTAGCCTCGCACAAAGCTATCCAATCTCTTCTAGACAGCCCCAAGGAATCGCGACCATCTCTTTTCTTTCATAGATACGGACGACACACCCACCAACTCAGTTGTGGACTTGCCCAATAGCCTCAAGGCGGACTGTAGTACTCCGAGGAGCAAACTATTAACTCCGAATTCGTTTTTATCCCTCGACTCCGCCGCTCCCTCTCCAATATCTCCTGTGGCATTCCAAGGAGGTGCTCTTGACAAATCGTCATATTTTTCATCCGCAACAGAACTCCTTGAGCATGTCACCCGGAACTGGCGACATAACTTTGTGACGCAGGACTTGCGAACGGAGCACATCATTGAGATGTTTATCAAGCGCCCATTTTTCATGCTTATCAGCATCGATGGGCCATTATCCGATAGGTTTCTCCGTGCTAATAAGTTCGTACTTTATTCCTCATACGATCGGTTGCATCATGCCCTTCTTTGCCGTAGCCGGCAGACAGGACTGTCTCTCGACGCCTTTATAATAGCCAATGATGCAGATGTTTACGGTCGGAGGCGCGACGCTAATCGTCGGGATGACATGATTGAAAATGGCCAAGTCGAGTACTTGTCCCCCCTTCACAGCCTCCAGAAGTATGTAACCCTGCACGTGGTCAACAACTTCGACACCGTTACAGCTTTACATTCATACCTGGACGAGATAAACCTCCTGGATGCGGATCGTCTGAGGCCCAGTTGGGACTCTTACTTCATGGTGAGGTTCGTTTGGTACATCTTAATCCTGGGAGATGACGCATCCTTTCAGACGTTGGCTTCTCTCGCCTCCATGAGATCCAACTGTATGAAACGACGCGTCGGCGCTATCTTAGTGCGTAACAAGCGAATAATTGCTACGGGGTATATATTCATCTACTTGCTCGCCCCTACTATTTGTCACCCTTTTATTTCAGCTACAATGGGACGCCTCTCGGTCTTGCGAACTGTAATGAAGGCGGCTGTACGCACTGCAATAGCTTGAATGAACGCGGAAGTTGCCTTTGCTTACACGCAGAAGAGAATGCGTTACTGGAAGCTGGACGAGAACGTGTCAGCGGGGCCACTCTGTATTGCAATACGTCAGTGCAAGGGGTTTGCTTCGATATGTTGCTGAGTGAGATCGCAGGTGTCCATGTCTTACCTGTACTGTCAAGATTGTGCAAACAGGTGTCAAGGAGGTGGTATACAACCTCAGCTATAAAGTGTAAGGGTCCTTTAGTAGTGATGCTCATCCACTAACAACAACTGCAGAGATGACGCATCGGCAAAAATCTTCCAAGATGCTGGCGTGATACTCCGAAGGCATCGGCATACTTTATGATTTAATGATTTGATTGAGGCTACTACTAGTGGTAAGCATCATACTGAGGCGGGTATATCCATAAGGCATAAAGATCTGTCGCTACAGCTGCTGCACTATAACATATGCATTTCCCTTGATATCCCACTCCGCGCTCTGCAGAAATGCCACCGGACTATCGTCGGTGGCCATCGTGGAAAAGAGCACTAGCCACACTGCGTCTGCATTGTTCTTTCCCGTTGTGATAAATAATTCGGTTGCACACGTCTGGAGTTCCTGGTGGGATTGGCTATGCAGGAAGCGCCTGAAAGACACAAGCATTTCCCATGCGAGCGCATCGTTTACTTGCACTCCTTTCATCGACGCCGTCATGGTCTTGAGCATAGACCGATATAACCTATGTGACTGAGTGTATGCCGACTCCGTTCCGACAGACCCTGGCCCTCGCCGGGTCAAGGCACTTTTCGAGTCCGCAACCTCGAGTTTTTGCAGCATTGTTCTGAACCGTGGCCAGACATCGTCCCAGACCCTTCGATACATGAAAGGGCCCACATGCATGGACAAGGCTTCGACAAGGCCTGTAGCGGCGGTGACCACGAAAGGTTCGGGATCTGAAAGTCTGTTGAGGATAAAAGGCCACGCCTTGTGTATGGATGTCAACAAGGCCGACTCCGGCAAAACCGGCACCGCTGACGATAGGAGAGCCAGAATCTTTGTTCGAATGATCGCAGACTCGTGTGTGAGAAAGTAGATTGTCCTCGAGACAATCTGTTTCGACAACGCCTGTATTGGTGTCACTTGAGCTGCGTCGGGGTCAGTTTGCTTCTGACTCTCGTCCAGGCTCGGTTCCCCGGGGGTGCAGCGTCCGTATCCCCCCATGGACCCCGCGGTGCTGGGCCATACTCCGTTGAATCTTCTTCGTAGCTTTCGGTGTCATTCCTGGATATGAACCAGCCTTCGAAAGCGTCCATGCGTGTATTGTCTAGAGGGATTGGAATCGCATGCCCAGTGTCCTCTTCGCGAACGACGTGGCTATCTTCATCGCTCTCGACAACCTTGATAACCTCGAGTAGCACCTCAATTAGTCCGTCGACAAGAATGTCGTACCCGTGGTATTCGTCTAGTCTATCGAAACATTCCTCGACGACATCGGACGCCTTCTGAATGACGTCACGGCCAACGAGCCGTACGACGACTAGAAGGACCTTGACTGCATCAATCTCCAGTCGTTGTCGGCTGAGCCGGCGCGAGATAGCATCGAGAACGTAGTCGAAGTTGGAAAGGAGCAAGTTGGCTGGTGAAGCATAGGAGAGACTAGAAGCGACGATGTTCAGAGCTGTAAAGCCAGAATCGGACAGCTGTAACACCGGCGAGACAATCGATTGTAGGATGGGATAGAGCGCATAAAGGAGCACTGACACGAACCGCGCCTGCAGGACCCTTGCTGTTACCGACAATAGCTGCAAAGCAACCATGTTATGGAGTATAATTTTGGATGTTTTTTGTGGGGGCGTAACGGATGTCCCACAGCCAATGCGCAAAGACCGGTCCAAAGCAACAATTCCTTGCACATGTTCGGTATTGGGCATATCATCCATCCCATCTTCTTGGGAAGTACCGAACGGCTCGAAATCTTGGTTGGCCTCTTCCCAAAACTCTGCAATGCTCGTGAAAGTCCCCGCGCTACTTTGTGTAGTCGGTTTGAGTGTCTGGGGATAAAGTCGACTTCGGAAATACTCGCAGGAACACCTGCGATCCCTTCCAACAGCCGGCATCCTAACCAAAGTGCCGCCACGCCTCTATCGTCTCTCCTGTTTTTTCCGACTGTTGTGAACCATTCAACAGCATAAAGGCACTCCTCGCCGCCAGCATTTCCCAGACCCGTGAACATCTGTTCTAGGGTAGCCTGAGCACTACGAGTTGCTACATGTTTGAGGAACAATTCTGGGAAGATAGGCTCGTGAGGGCTTCTTCCCTGTTCTAGCATCAAACGCGCCATCGGAGTATCCATGACTGTCACCTGGGACATCTCGAATTCCATGACCGCGAGTAGGCGCCAACCCCATCTCTCAATGCCTCCCGTAGGACCGAACAATTTCCCGAGGCCTCTGGAAAGAGCAGAAAGGTTCTCATCTTTAGAGGTAACAAGGCGACATATTGCCTCTACTTGACCAGCGAGGTGTTCAACCTTGGAATCGGCGTGAGAGAGCAATACTCGTGGAAGGGTGGATAGTATATCTCCCGTCATCTGGAGAAGAGTTTGTAACAGTGAGTGCCGCACTTTCGAGGCTGGACTGGTAAGCTGGATCAAGGAACTAGATGCATGGGACGATACAGAGTCGTACGTCGATCGGGAGAGCGAAAGCAAGAACGAGGCGAGAAGAGGTCGGCAGGATGGTAGTGTAAGTGAAGTAGACTCCAGGAGGGACGACGAAAGGGAAGACACTGCTACAAGAGCGGTTGCCGTGGGGTGTGATACAATCGGTGTCAGTGTTTTGAGAGTCATCAGAAGCTGAGAGGATGTCGCTTTCAGCCAGGCATGGGTACGCTGAATGTGGTGCTCTTGCCCTGAGATCACCTCGCGTTCGGCTGTCCCTTCTGCGACCACGATGAGATCATCGAGATCTGTGAGCTCGCGGACTAAACCCTCCCTGATGCATATCTCGTCACCCACTGATTTAAAAATCGCCATCTGCATGATAGATAGAGCTACGGAAACAGTTTCACCGTTAGCCCAGCTTTTCGAAGTTGGCGATCCCAGAGCAACTCTACTCATGGTACTAACAACTCCAGGGAGAACAGTTGGGGCGAAATCTTCGGAAACATAGAGGTCAAAAAGGATTCGTAAGAGCTCGAGAGACCTCCTTTGAAGGCGCAAAGACGAAGACCCTGCCGTGGTGATCAGTTCATTTATTGTTTGCCCAAGGATTGGGATGAAACTGGTCGTGTGTGCATGTTCCACGAACTTCGAAAGTATAGCGCTCTCATGCGAAGAAATGGCACGGTGTGATTTAGAGCTATTCTCCGTTCCGCGCTTCCGTGTGAGACTGATAAGGCAGCATATAGCAGCTTCCTTTGACTCGTCGTCCCTTGCTTTCCCTTTCCCTTTGCCTCCCATGTCTCCTACGAAGGCACCACATAGCATGAAGAGTTGTTCCCATGTTTGAAGGTTGCAATACCACCACCAATCCTCGCACAGGATTTCGAGTGATAACATACTGATTCGAGGACGCGATCTGGTATGGCAGCCGACTCGTTGCGACGCAGTATCGATGTGAATGGAAACATGATATAGGATATGAGGGAGGGTGAGAAACTGAACCCAGTGTTGCGGAGATGTTGAAGGAGTGCATGGAGCTCTGCGAGAAGGGAAAGGATGCGAGGAATAAGAGCGGGAGAGAGAAGCGAATTTTCGAGCAACGGCACGCATAATCGCTTAAGCTGGTTTGTTGCATGAACGAGAGCAACATGACACGATACAGATAAATACTCTACCTCGTTGAACACGTTCCTGTCTTGTTGTGTTTCCGACATGGTGCTGCTGGACGCTGATGACAAAGATGCGTCTCACTCTCAGCACAGTTATCGTTATTCATTCGAGCTGGACCTCTGCTCTATTTATTCTTTCTCGGCATGTCCTTCTCTTCTCCTCGGATTCTACTTATAGACTCTTATGACTCCTTCACATACAAGTGGGTCCCATCCCTCTCTCGTAATCCTATTTATTAACGGCACCTTCAAGCCTCGCCGCCTTGTGTCGGAAATCGATTCCCGATGCGCATATACATATCATTCGGAACGATCAACTATCCATACAGCAATTAACCTCAATCCTTCCCCAATTCGCCATCATTATCGTTGGTCCAGGTCCTGGATCCCCAGAGGTACCCGAAGATATTGGAGTCGTCTCTCAGCTATGGAAGCTCCCATCTCACTCCCTTGTTCCTATATTCGGGGTTTGCCTCGGGCTACAGAGTCTTGCCCTTGAATTTGCCGCCCACTTGGAACGGTTGGATGTGGTGAAGCATGGTCAGATATCCCGGATCCATCACATCGGTACTGGGCTGTTCAAAGGTGTTGGCGAGATCCATGCCGTACGATACCATTCTTTGCACGTCGTCCTGCGGAATGATGGGGACATTGAGCCTCTGGCATGGACGGACGATGGTACAGAGAACGGGCAAGTCGTGATGGCCATTAAACATAGAACCAAGCCCTTCTGGGCTGTCCAGTACCACCCCGAGTCTGTCCGTACGTCGGAGGGTGGTCTGCAAGTCTTACAAAACTTTTGGAGGTTAGCCAAAAGCTGGTACGCCTTCCAGGGACGGAGTTCGCAACCATGGTCTGATGTGACCCTTTCTTTGGTTGGTTCTCCCTGGCCCCAACCCCCTTCAATTGATCCTCTTCAACACAAAATCGGGTCGATTACAACGTCTTTCCTGCACCTACCTAACATAAATGTGATAGAGATGTGCAACCTCATTGGCGCGCCAGACGAATCTACGCCCTTTGTTCTACTAGAATCTGCCGCTCAACCGGGAAGATTCTCCATCATTGGTTGTGTTGATCACGACTCACTGAAGCTAAGCTATATTGTGGGTGCCAACTACATTCGTTTGTCGCGTGGAAAAGAACACTGGCTTGAGCCACTTGGTCGTAATGACGTCTGGTCATGGTTAAAATCCTTCATGCAGTCCCGCAGGGCTAGTGATGGCCTCTCGAATGTACCTTTTTGGGGAGGGTTGGTTGGTTATCTTGGCTATGAACTTGGCTTGGAACCCTCCCAAATACCGGTTATACACCGTAAGGGTATCTCCCACAGGCAACATCCTGATCTGAATCTGGTGTATGTGGAACGTAGCATTGTGGTGGATTCACTTTCCGACGACGTTTACATACAAACCCTGAAGACGAATGATAACAAGTGGATAGAGGGGATAGCACGCATTCTTGTCAAGGCATCAACACCATTGTCTGTAACTCCGCCTTGCGAACGTTCTCTTCCATTGTTCTCTCAGCCCCCGGTCATTCATCTCCCCTATGAAAAGATGTATAAGTCACGTATACACCAGGCAAAGGAGCATCTTTTTGCCGGAAACTCTTATGAGCTCTGCCTCACTGCGCATACTCGCGTCACGGTCCTTCCACGACAGAATCTTACCAGCTCGTCTTGGGAGCTTTACAAATGCCTCCGCCAACATAATCCAGCGCCATACTCCGGGTTTCTTCGCCTTCATCCATCGACTCTTCTCTCATCATCTCCGGAACGCTTTCTATATTTTTCACGTCCTCCGGACACTCAATGCCAGTTACGCCCAATCAAAGGCACCGTCCGCAAGGCCCCTGGTATTACTCGAGAAATCGCCGAAAAGCTACTCGCTGGCAGTAAAAAGGAGGTTGCGGAGAATCTCATGATCGTGGACCTCATCCGTCACGACCTTCATGGCGTTGTGGGGGATGACGTCTCAGTCAAGCAGTTCTGCCGCGTGGAGGAGTACGAAACCGTATGGCAAATGGTGAGCGTCATCGAAGGAAGAAGGTCCGACTCGGACTTGGACTCTGACATGCTAGGCTGGGAAGTCCTGAAGAGGAGCCTTCCCGCAGGTGAATCCATCTCTCGTTTTGTGGTGTCTTCCGTATGTGATGTAACGATTGGTTTCAGGGAGCATGACTGGAGCGCCTAAGAAGCGCAGCGTAGAAATCTTGCAAACGCTGGAAGATAACGATCGCAGCATATACTCTGGGGTCTTCGGCTATTTGGATGTGGGAGGTGGTGGCGACTGGTCCGTGGTTATTCGGAGCTGTTTCAAATACGACGATCAGCCCCAGGACGGAGCTGCCAACTGTGCCGACCACAAAGCTGAGACATGGACCGTTGGCGCAGGCGGTGCTATCACCGCTCTGTCTGATCCGGATTCCGAGTGGGACGAGATGATAGTCAAGCTTCGGAGTGTCCTTGGTATCTTCGAAGCCACCGCAGCGACCGGATCTAAACCGCAACCGCATTATGAGGTTTAAAGTCTGACAGGATCTACAAACATGACTTATTCTTTTGCGATATGTTACGTTGAATTCAACTTCAGTCTCGCATACACCACACATGTACATACTACACTGCATACAGCTTCAACGGCGCAGATCTTCGTACAAGCATGGTATGAATGGTGATCCTCCAGGTCCTAGGCCATGAGTTTGATATGTCTCAGTTCACTGTGGGGAATTTAGCCACACGATTTGGTCTTGTTTTTTTAGAGCTCACTTCTGGACCTGCTGACCAACTTTCATTGGCTCGTAGACTGCATCCTCTGCACCATCTATTGACAGTCCCCGGCCTGTGTGCTGTACCTTCACGTCCTTGGAGCGCTTGGCTAGAGGCTGAATTGGCGCAAGATCATAGTCAGACGACAGGTGCCAAAAGAACGTAGAGGATATTCTGATGAGAGGGCGATCCGGGAATTCTATTTTGCGCCTCTGGATGGTCTTTCACTTTCATTGAGCACAGGAGAACGAGAACGCAATCTAAGGGAGAGCATTACCGCGATAGTAGCCTCGTTCACCACAACTTCGTGGTAACCAGCTTTGATAAGACCCCCGGTAAGGTGCTCCAGCTGCTTCCCCGCCTGTACGAGTAAGTAACGACCGGTTGGTGGAAACTGGACGAGAATGCGTTTTCCGGTATTCCGAGCCCATATGTGAAGGCCCGGGTATCGAGAACGACCGTGAATTGTCAGAAAGTTGAGATCGGTGTGAAAGCCGGCAAGTATGGTATCCTTCTTGTTATATTTCACAAGATCCGACGCCGTAGGTGCCAAGAGATGAGGGCTATGCACAGTGAGGACGAGGATGACGATAGCAAGAGTACTCGTACCCGTATTTCCCGGCATTTGTAAACGTTTCCTGGGGTAAGCCTAGGCCAACTGCGGTCATCTGTGCGAGGCCTTCAACACTGGAGCCAGCCGGTGTCGGGTGTCTAGTGTCTATACTTGTAGCTCTATCGTCATCGAGTACTCACGCAGACTTCATAGCAGAACCCCATTTCTCCATTACTGGAGCCCACCTATCCTTCAAACCCTCTGCTTGGGGCACGACATTTGAGGCATTGAGAGCAGGGAATTGAGTCTCGTAGGGTGGCATATCACCCATTCTCCAGAAAAATCTGCATTTCGGGTCTGGCTGATGGGCGGTGATATCCAAAGGCCTTTGGTCAGGCTCTAGTCTGGCAATAACTTTGAGACAGGGTTCATCGACCGCACACTTGGGTTTCTCTGTGTTTTCGAGGGTAACCCCAACTTGATAACCGACTTCTGGGTGCTCATCCTTTTTCAGATCAGAGAGAGGCTGAGAGAAATAATCCTCGAGAAGGTCGAGGAATGTAGCATTATCATCTTCGGACACGCGATTGTCATGTAATAGCAGTGCGCCGTAAGTGATCAGGGCCTCGGCAGCCTATCGGACCGAGATCAGTGTTATCGCGCACGTCCACTGCAGATAGATAGATACCTTGTTACACTCCGCGACCACCGCAGGAGAGTCCAATGGCTGCGAGCTGTAAATATCAAGATCGATGATGGGAAGCATAACACAACAAGAGTTGGCTCGACTCACGCAACTCACCCGTTGTGCCGTGTCGGAGTCGGTCAGCCCAGCGCTTACGTAGTGCGGTGCGTGCGTGTGTAACTCGTTCATGTGTTCATGTGACGGCCGCACCGCACGCGCATTGACCTCCCTCTTTCCTTGACTCGCACGACTGACCTCGGTTTCACCCTCGCCACACGCCATGATCAAAGTAAGTGTCATTTTGGTTTGCCAGACCATTCCAAGAACATGACCCCTCGAATCAGATATGGAGCATGAAGAAGAATGAGGAGGCGGCTGCAAAGAAGAGGCCCAAGACAAGCGCCGCACAGATCCGAGTACAGAAAGGTATGCATCGGATTCCTCGGTGGTGGGCTCGCGACTTTCGCTGATGAGTTACACTCGCATCTGTTTGGCCGTAAGATTTGACCGAGCTCGACCTCCCCTCTACTATGGTCACCCACTTTGCTGATCCCGCGGACCTTCTCAACTTCATTCTCACCATCACCCCTGATGAAGGCATGTACAAGGGGGGCGCCTTCGTATTTTCCTTTGTTATCAATATGAACTATCCCCATGAACCACCAAAGGTGAAATGCACGCAGACAGTATGTCGATTTGAGCTCATCTATCAGATGATCCTGAAAATTCCTCTTCAGATATATCATCCGAACGTGGACCTAGAGGGGAACGTCTGCCTTAACATTCTCAGGGAAGATTGGAAACCTGTCCTCAATCTGAATTCCGTAATGGTTGGATTACAATACTTGTTCTTGGAGCCAAACGCAGATGACCCTCTGAACAAAGGTGAGAAAACCACCCGCCAGTGACTTCGTTCATAGCTGAGCAGTGGACACAGACGCAGCCGAGGAACTACGAAGAAATAGAGAACAGTTTATATATAACGTGAAACACTCTATGAGGGGAGGTTATGTCAAGGGCGTTCAATATGCGAACGTACTTTCTTAGTCTCAAAATTCTTGCGATCTCCCTGGCCTTACCACTATTTGTTCTGGCCCTGTTCTCTTATCTATCTACCCACCAACCGTTGTTGTCATAATGCAAGGCATTGTCACTAACCACCATCCCCTCGCGTTTAGACACGGACCGGATAGTAGTCGTGAGCTAGAGCCTGAGCCTGCAATACGCCCTTGTAGAAGTACACCTATCTCTTGTCACGATACATCAATATTAACCGCATAGCAGGATGGGACCTGTTCTGAGTACACGGTACATCGTCCGTCAGCTACCTCGATAAGTTGTGTAGGAAAAGGGGCTGATCAGCAGTGGAACGTGATAGTGCTCGTCAGGATTGATCACTGTAAATGGAATCTGCGTGTGTCAATCTCTTGCATCAGATGCTTCTGCCTGTACATACTTCAACCCAAGGGTAGAATGTTGCTTTCCCCGCTTTGTCGAAGTAATCTTTCGTATCAAACACAATTTTGTACAAACCCCCAGCCACCAAATCGGATCGATCACTTGAGAAAAGGTCCATGCAACGCCCATCTGCGTTCGTCACTCTACAGCGCAGGATTTAGGCAATTCCCTGTATTCTATGCATCGTCATCTTACCCTTTGGCCAGTAATTCCCAAGTCCCTGAATCCCCTGCGGCCGCGGAAGCATGATGAAGCTGAAGGCTTACTGCTACTCCCCGAGCAGGTTTGCCGATTGAAGAATCGAGAACTGTCGCGTAGAGGGTAAATGTATTCTATGTCGGTTTAAGTGGCTTTACTTGCCGTGACAAGTGATCGGTGAAGAAGGCATCACCTAGCAAAGGTGGAAGTTGTGGTCGAATTGAAAGAAAGTATTGGCCATGTGTCTGTGCTATCTTATCTTATCATTAAAGAAAAGTCCCGCCGCATGATCTGACCGCCTTCATGAACTCACCAAACACCTCCATGGCGTCGTCCAGCTCGGCGTCACGAGTACCACCTCTTGGAAAGTACCTCGCATCGACAGGTACACTCATTTGTAAAAACATCACCTTCCCCCTGACACATCCGCAGATAAAAAAACGCGAGATAAAGCTGTTAAGAATCTCGCGGCATTCCTTTCGGATCCAGATCGTCCTCACATCTCTAATCATGAAATGGACAAACTATGGAAGGGAATTTTCTACTGTGAGCTTCAATCAATCATCAAGAAAAAAAGTTTTTGTGACCATCTTTGTAGGTTTTTGGATGTCGGACAAAGCATTGGTTCAGCAAGCCCTCGCGTCGGAGCTTGCAAACATACTCTTGAGTATAGACCACAACAGCGCCTCTTTTGAGTTCCTCGAGGATTTTGGAGGACAATCGTGCGAGAGTGGGAAGGTCTTGATCGCCTTAGGTGAGCTCGGTCGACTGTCTGCTGACCCTCGAATCTCACAACCCGTGTTAGAATGGACAAATACTACATGCTTATCCGGCGCTTTGTCAACGCGTCCTTTCGACTCTTGATGCGATATGACTGGGCTTCCGGTTGCTTTAAAGCATACAATGATATGTTGGCCACGGAAGGTGGTCCGCTTTGGTAACCCGTTCATCCATCCATCGCTTTTTACGCTCTGGCTTGACCTGACGCTGACCTCCAGTCCCGATGATCATCGAATACCGTCAAGTCTTAAATACCACATTGCAGACATTTATCTCGAAGAACTTGACAAGATACTCAACTGGGACACCGAAGCCGGCGGCAAATGTCCACCTCGCGCACCTCTCGACACTCTGATCGCCCCTTTCCTCACACTCCTCGCGCGCACGTCATCTAATCACACATTCGAACGCGTGATGTCGACCGTTCTAGAGCCTCTGATACAGTCCCTCGCGCCCCCAGGTTCGGCCGAGCCTCCAAGCAAGAAAAGGCGTCGACTCTTGGGCCACGAAATATTATTTGTCGCGGACAACTCGTGCTTGTCAAGTTCACCGACGGCCACCAAGTCGTCTCTCCATCAAGCCCTCCTCAAGCAGGTATTCTCTGTTGCCAGTGAACAAGACACGAGGGACTCGAATAGGCGCAGGTTGTACAAGTTCTGGAAGAGTAACCTAGAAGATGATGACGACGACGATCGTGGTATGCGACACGACGTCGACGGGAGTTGAGAGTCATGTTTCTTCACATTGTTCATCGACATATTTGTATAAATAGGTGCATGACACCGTCGTATCATCGTGCGAGGCTTTGATTCGACTGCCATCTACGGGACGATCTTCAGATGCATGGGATAGACTGTGAGACGTCTTCCGGGGAACGGCGGATGGGCTTGGGCCTTTTGCCTTTGTTGCTATTAAGTCGGCGACCACCTCGGGCGTCTTTAAGCTCTCTTGTGAAGGCAAGCACACAATGAGGAGCCTAGTTTGCTACTACATGGCTCCGACAGTAAGCAAAAGTGTGTGGAAAGGCCATGCAATACGAGTCTCGAGATCAATGCGGTTTACTATCGCCTAGCATGGCCAGTTCCCTGGAGCCATGATGAACGGAGCGCATAATGTACATTTCCTCTGTGAGTGCAAGCTAGGATATATCCACCCAATGGTAGTCAGATGTCAGGTAACTCTCTCTGCAACAGCCTGGCCCATGTGCTTTCCTTCCACCAGTCGTTCATAAAGTTGATCCGGTCCCATACCGTCTCTTCGTCTACGCCGTAAATCTCATATATACCGCCGTTCATGCGACAACCCTCTCGGCGAGCTACCTCGAGAGCTGCTTTGTTCTCTCCCCTATAAAATTCAATTGGTAAAAGAAAAGTGTTCTTGCTTCAGGATTACCTTATTAGCTCCAAAAGTTCTTGCTTATCAGGGAAAAAAAGTCGTGGCTCGAGAACAGCCAAGATAGCTAGGGATGCACGGTACAAAAACGCATCACCTTCCAGGATGATAACATCCCATAGGCGCGCGCAGGCCTCGAAAGGGAGGTGGTCGAGGAAAAGGGGAAGGATCCAGTCCCGCAGATATGCTGAAGGGGATATCTGATGCTGCTTGAAGTTGAAGTAAACTGATGAAATGAGTATCCACCAGATATAAAGTCTCAATAAAAATACGTACTCTTCGGCATGCCATCTGCAAGCAAAGTGTCAAAAATTCTGCCAAGAGGTCAATCATCGTCTGATTCTATGCCCAAGTATAGCTAACCTGTAATAAGCCTCCACCTGGGAGTGCCAGCGGTCAGTTTAATATACATATTTGCAGTGTGAACTGGACTTTTACATCATCCTTTGTGGACAAACCTCCGTAGAAAGAGCGCATGCAGTGGCGCTCCAATAAGTTTTTCAGAACGATAAAACCCGGGGCCGCTGGGATATTGAGCAGGACCATGGCCGCAATCCTCGCAATCCCTTGTACATAGCCCAAATGCTCATCTGAGCGAGATACAACCCAAGCATACAACATATCCTTGAGCTCCTCGTACATCGGCCCAGAATCAGGGTGGAAGATGTGAAGGGATGGAAGGGTGCTCCGTACGTCTTGTTCAATTAGACTGAGTGAGGTAGTCGGAAATGTCCCAGCAGAGAGAGCACGTTTTGCTCGGGTAAGACATATTCGGTAAGAGTCTAGCCAAAAAACGTTGAGCAATCGTGTTAACGAGAGGACATTTGGATAGTACCTTGAGACAAGGCCAAAGAATTTCCGACGGCTCGCTCCCACATGGTTGCACGTAGCTTAGTAGGTATGCCTGCCCACCAAAGCTTCCGCATCGCAGGGTTACGATAGACTATTTTCCAGTCCGGTAGAATCTCCTTCTCCCATATATAGAGCGATTCCTCAACTTGAAGCTCTCTCGCTAGCCGCCGTTCTTGTAATGCTTTTCTTCGCTTCTCCTCTTTTCACGAAAATGTGTCTTAGTATGCTTCCTTCAGGTAAGTAGATTACTGGGGTACCTGCTGCCCTGCTCCGCTTCATCATCTTCTCCCAATCTGCCATATGCTTCTGGTCTTCTTCTCTGGTCTTTGGGGGAAGGAATGACGGCCTTGTTTTACTGACAATCCTCTCGAACACACTAGGTCCTGTCGATCGCGTAATTTTGTGACCAGACGAAGGCCGAGGCGGTAATGATGATGCCACAGAGGATGTTGTGACAGGTGATAAAGGTAGCGAAGATGTCGAGTTGGATTTTTCATGGATGGTCTGTACCGGAGGCGTTTCTGAGTTGTCTCCTGAGGTTTGGGTATCGGGCGAGAACTCAACCGGGGGAGGGGATGGCGGCGGAAATTCCTGGCTTGCATCCGGGGTAGCCAGGTCGGAGTGAGACTCGTCAGAATACACTGGACGATGTTGTTCTTCCAACGCGCCGTCGTCCCCGGTATGTTGTTGAGCGTAATCATCCTCTGTGACTTCGAGGTTATTTTGTACGTCATCGTGGTGCTCCCCATGAGAAGATGTCTTGACAGGACTATCGGCAAGCGAAACAGAATCGAATCTGGAATTGATGTGGTTGGCATCTAGTGCGGGGCTCGAAACATCCCTGCAAGTGGTGAGGCTCGCGTAGAGTCACAAGGATGCAGCATACTAACAACGACAGCCCTGAGAGAGGTTCCTCTGTATCTTCCACATCCCCTGGTTGTTCAGTCTCTGATACAGCTCGCGCCAGGTCAGCGCGAATAGCAATCGAAGAGAACTCGTAGCTGGGGTCGATATCGTCGGCATCCGAGAAGGCATCATCAAGAGAGAAGGAAGCTTGGTTTTTCTCGACGCGTTCTCGTTCTCGGACAAAGTCTTGGACATCACTGGCGTCCCCATCGTGTTGTACATGTTGCATCGCGGCTTTTCGAGTGCCACCATCGCCCCTGACCGTTAACGGGGGCAAGGTACACGATACACGTGACACGACCCCAGGCGCGCTCTCCCACTTGCGGCCATGATAGCAGAAGTCTTACTCGTCCTGGCCGGCCACTCTTCGTCTTTATTTCCTACAGATCATACAGTCCATCCATCCTTTGAACAGCTTCTTCATCCAGGTGAACAGCAATGCCTCGAATCTATCGGTCTCATTGCGTCTCGGTATCGAAAGATAAAGAACGGTTCATCAATACTCTCTCGTTCCTCATCTCGTTATGTATGCGCACTCGCCTCCACCCTGAGCCAAATCCTCAAAAAGGAGTACGAGGCTCTCGTTGTAGAAACTGAGGATAAAGTGCTTAGGCGTGACTCTACCCTTGTTGCAAGCGGTTCCTTCGTCCCGTTATCATGCATTCGTGCTACCTTTGCCGAGTGGGATGCCCCATTCGTGGCTTTAGAAGCGCTAGTGGATGATCTTTGTGCAAATTCCGATTGGAAACCCGGTCCTCTTATTGACATGCTCACCTTACGCTCTTCGACGGGCATACATCGAATTGCAAACATCATGTCTCGTTTGTCCTTGGCGGTACAGCGCGTTTGGAAGGCACAACTTATATCCCTTCTGGTTCACGGATCAATTTCGAACACAGATCCGCTTGTATCGAAGGATTACGTCTTTCTGGATGCATGCGTCCCTTCTTGCATCTCGACTCAATCGAGAAGCTCGATAACCTACGTGGGAAACGCCATTGGCAAAGTCAGATCCGCTAGATGGAGGGCTCAATTCCCTCAGGACATCGCGGCGGGCCATGCGAAGCTGCTAGAAGCGGTGCACGTTGGAGACCAATACGCTTTTGATCGCGTTATTACAGAGATTCGCACCAATGTCAGCGAGTGGCTCTGGATGAACGTTCTTACTATCAAAGATGTTGAAACTTCAGTTGACTCTTTGTAAGTACCTGCTTACCTGACTAGGGGGCGATGTCTCATAATCATGAGGGGTGCACAGAGCCAGCTACTTTTTAATTCGCAATGGAGAATTCAGCCTTTCGTTAATCAGGGAAATTGAGCGCCTCAAGATATCTCGACTGACCACTCGTACGGGCCCATCTACCGTGATTTGCGAACAGGACCTCAATCTTGCGCTGCTTCGTGCTTCGTTGGGAACCACCGCCCAATACGACCCATCACTTTCCCGTCTTCGATTTCAGCTCCCTTCTGGCCCATTACGCCCTCTCCTCCCATCATTATCGGACCCTAGAAATCTTGCTCTTTCAGTTGGTGGCGATAATATCACGGAAGCGTCCTTCAATGACATTGTGCTCGGCACCTCATTGAATATGCTATACACAGTTGAATGGCCGTTGGATATGTTTCTCCAACCAAGTGATCTACAGGTTTATGGAACCCTCTTCGCCTTTCTATCTTCCCTCAGAAAAACACACACACGGATGCATACATGTTGGACTGCATTCTCCAATGCCCAACGCGCCCGTCGACGTTGGACTGGATTAGGCGAGGGCGGCACAAAAGAGGATTTGTCTGCCCGCCAAGGACTTTTGCGATGTGGGTGGGGCTTGGTGCGCGAGATGAATTGGTTTCTTGACAACTTGCTCAGCTATGTCATGACAGACGTCATCGACGGTGAGTTCAGAAGACTCAAGAAGCAGCTGAGCCCAGAGGGAGAGTTGAAGGTCCAGAACCCTGGGAGCACAGTTGCCCGTACTGCGGATCCCTCCAATCCAAAACCTCTAGGGCATGCAGAACATGTAGAGCCTGGAACTGAACCGACCTCTGGTACGACAAATCTGGACTTTACGACACTGCAGAATATACACAGCACCTACCTCGAGCGCTTATTAACCGGTTGTCTTCTAACAAATCCCATGCTCACAGCTACTCTGCGACCTACCTTCGAACTGTGTGAACAGTTGGTTGCACAGGTAGAGAGATGGGGTGGCGACGTGTTACCAGCTCTTCTGTCTGAAGGTAGTTTAGGTGGTGGCGCGGATGGGGTCGGCAAGATGGTTAGGGAACGTTGGTCTGTTGTGTCGGAGATTAATGAGGTTCGTCTAACCACATTCGATCTCCCTGCTTGCCGCTAATCTCCGCACATCTTCTTGCCAAATCAGACGTTCCATTCGCTTCTGGACAGGTTCTATGAGCAGTTAACGCAGTCGACATCTCAGCAAACATTTACAGGAAGAACAGACCTGTCAAAGTCGGGTCTCCTTAACAGTACGATGCAGAACGTATCGATATATACACCTGGGATGCGGTCAAAGGACGGCAGAAGGTCTGACAGAATTGGGGAGATGCGACGGCACATTGAGCGGCTACTTCTTCGTCTGGACTTCAATGAGGAGTTTAGCCGACGACGAGGAGCTAAAGCTGGGGAGGACATATTACGTGCTCTGAAGTAAAGTAGATAAAGAAAGATATAGATTACGCCGTGCCAATAAGAGAGCGCCAAAGGGAAACAGTCATCATCATCTGATCGTCAACATGGCCGCTTCGCGGGTATCAAGTCGAATCTCTCAGCAATTTCGCTTCCTCTCTTCTTCTCCCACAATGTCTGCCCGTATGCCCTTCCTTTTCTTCCTTCGCCCTTCCTCACTTACCTCTTTTCCCAGAGTACACCCCTCGACTCATCGGTGCTCCTAACACCCTCGGTATGTTCGGTTCCGAAATTTATCAGAGTATCTCAACTCAGTAAACGACACACCAGAACATCGCGTCTACATCGAACAAAACGGCCAAGTCGTCTCGTCGTTCCACGACATCCCGCTCTTCGCCGATAAGAGCAATGGCATCCTCAACATGATCGTCGAGGTTCCCCGCTGGACCAATGCCAAGATGGAAATCTCCAAAGAGGAGTCATTCAATCCCATCAAGCAGGACATTAAGAAGGGTCGTCTACGTTATGTGCGCAACTGTTTCCCCCACCACGGGTACATCTGGAACTACGGTGCTTTCCCCCAGGTCAGTTCACTCGTTCCCTCCGAATTCCCCGCTCGCCCTGCCGTAACATAGCGCACTCCCTCATCGCTCACCCGCCCACTTCGCTCTCTCACGCGGCTCGTATATGCAGACCTGGGAAGATCCCACTCACCAGCACGCTGAGACCAAGGCCAGGGGCGACAACGATCCCCTGGACGTTTGCGAGATCGGAGAGCAGGTGGGTTACGTTGGGCAAGTCAAGCAAGTAAAAGTCCTCGGCATCATGGCCCTCCTTGACGAAGGCGAGACCGATTGGAAGGTCATCGTTGTCGACGTCCAGGACCCGCTGGCGTCCAAGCTGAACGACATTGAAGATGTTGAACGTCATCTACCCGGCCTCGTGCGCGCCACGAACGAGTGGTTCCGGTGCGTGGCTTTCCCTGCCAACTCAGGCTAATGCCCCGTTCATTGAAACTTTTTCGCCGCCTCCCGACAGTATTTACAAAATCCCTGACGGCAAGCCCGAGAACCAATTTGCTTTCTCTGGCGAGGCCAAGAACAAGAAATATGCCGCGGAAATCATTCATGAGTGTCATGAAGCGTGGCGTCGCCTTATCACTGGGATAGTCCCGCGAAGACACCGAACTATGACCTTTCGATGTATGCTATTTGTTCTAGAGCAACTTTGGGAAATCTGAACTAACCTCACACAGTCGCAACATAACCATCGAGAACTCCCCTGGATACGTTAGGACGAACGACCCCACATACACGAGCCTACCTCCCGATTCTAAGAAGTCGCCGGCTCCTATCGACCCCGCCAGTCCGTGTCTTTTCACTTCTCACCTCTCCATGGCGCTGGATACTCATCTTTTCGCATTAGTTTCTAAGTGGTTCTACATCTCCTCTGCGCAGGTCTAGACTCGTGCGGTTAAAAGAGCTACAATTGGTCTGTTGGTTCGTTTCATCTACGTTGACCTATTTGACGGTCCCGTTTACCACGTGTCATTTTGAGAAATAATAATGCAATAAGAGTGAAGTCATCACTAGTGTGCTCTGAGTTATCTATAGATACAAATGGTCTCGAGTTAACGCGACTCGCAGTCACGATTTTTGATCCAAGATTCGATCCGGTTGCGCTGGTGGGTATCGACAATATCGGTCCGCGATGGAAGTGACCGTCCAAACACCTGTTCACTTTGTCAGCTGGTGTCAGAGTCTAGAATGTCCTTTGCTGACCTTCTAGGGCAGAAAAGATGGAATACTCCATAGTGGTGACACCCGACACCGTATGCGTCTCAAGGACCTTGCCGGGGCTGCCACCCTTCCTAGGGCTCAGCTCGGAGCGTTGATACGTGAACGTGAAGGGCGGCTCTCCAATTAGTGTGAACCTGATCTCAGCTTGATCACCTATTGAATTAGGATGAGCTGGGGTGATCCGGCAGCGACTGATGATACGCTTGCCTTCATGAATGTCTTGGAAGATCCTATTCCCTTGGCCAACCTTGGCAGTGGGCAAAGGATGGACTGCATAGCCTAAATCCGCCACCATAGATTTGCACATCTTTTGTTGCTGAGCGATGGATGTGACCTTAAATTCGCCCGGCTGTTGTTGGGAAAATGCGAATGGCGACTGCTTGGCTTCTTGGGTGTATGTCTTGCCATTCACACGGTACCTATTTTCCCTGTTAACAAAAAGCTAGTGCTTGAGGCAAACCATCTTACCCAATTGTCCACGGAGGAATGCCCTCCAATTGGAACTGTGCAACCTCTCCAACACAAAAATACTCTCTTCTGTCGAACGGGATAATTGCAGCGGACTCTGCAACGTCGACCCAAATTGACCGGTCGTGAGAGTCGGGTAGCCTCTGTTCGCAGCGCGACGCATCTCTGACAGTCTCAATGGATACTTTGTGATGACCCACGGACTTAAAACTGTATCCTGGTAGGTCCAGTCGCCACGTTGTATCGTGTACTGTTACCGTCTCGGTGAAACGTTCACTAGCAGCAAGGTTCTGCACTAAAATTGTGAGTTCGAAAGGCGGTGTGCCCTGTAGCACGATAACGCCATCCCCGATACCCTTATCTTGGGGCACGAAGTTCTCGTTCAAGCAATATGACAGCCTATTAGCGCTCGCAAACCGCGCAGAAGGTCGCATGAGAACCTCCTGCTCAAACAACGGTCTATCGGAACGGGGAATGACGACGCCCTTGTGCTTGGAGAGGGGGTAAGCGGTATCGCCAACTTGTTTGACTTCATAGTAAATCCGACCCGGTTCAGAAGTCTGGAGCTGGAAGCGAGTCCGGGGTTGTATACTATTGAAGACGGGCTGGTCTAGCAGCCGCGTGCCGCCGGAATCGACGGATCGTGCAATGTTGTACATGATCTGAAAAGGAGGTCGACCTGCCCGAAATCACTAAGCATGTTAAAGTTGACAGACACGAAAGAAAAAACCTGTGAGGTCAAAGTCAACATATCCACTTGTGCCTTCACAAATAGCGGGTAGGATGTAGGTGCCATTATACGGTTCGTATATTGCCTCCGTGTCCTGGGAGATCGTTGCAGATGGCCGTGGAACCCAGTCTACTTCGTAGGTGGATTCCTGAGCTATGACCGTACCAAGGCATTGCGAATCCGATACCTGTTGCCACATTCATATTATCCAGCCTTTACTATACGGGGATGAAATTACCTCCAAAATCTCGTAGAGTCCTTTTCCCGAGACTCGAAGATAGTCGTTAGGTGACTCCAACCGAGCGGTTTGACTTTGTTCAGTGCGTTCTAGAATGCGATATTTGATCCGCCATGGCTAGTAATCGTTTGGTAAGTTGAGAGTAACATGCCGGTATCAAAACTGAGTAAGTACCCCGTCACCAGTTAGCCTCATTGGAAGGCTTGCTTGCTCATTTTCGAGGGTGACAATACGCCGCTGGCCTTCCTTTCCATAAAACTTGGCTGTGGGCTTGACTTTTTTAACATTGACAGTGACTCCTGGGACGGAGAGTGTACGCTTGCACCCAGATGAGTCTTCTACGCTGACTAGTTACAGGGGATCACATTAGTATGGGACCTCCAATGTGTGGGAAAATGATACCCACCGATGTTAATCTCGAATGATCCACCTTCCCTATTCACAACCTCAGGGACGCCAACCTGCAACCTTCTTCGTGCAGTATCAATACCAGAAAATGACACAACCTCGGATTTCTTTGGGCCAACGAGCTGGAGATTGAGATTCCATGGTCCTATGCCCTGTAAGTCAATAGCTCATTATTGCGTTGGTCTACGTTTTGGTCGACGCCTACCGCAAGGTTGACATCCACGTCAACGGAATTTTCTGAGCAACTATTGATCGTCAACCGATCCCTTCCAGAGGATCCTGCAAAAATAGCCGACGCCAAGGGGTGGACGATCTGGTCAATGGTTGGACCTTTCAGCTCCACCTTGTTGTAGTTGGCATCGCTCAAATGAGAAAAGCTGTAGATGTAATGGCCACTTTGTGAGGGCTGCAAAGTCATCTCGCCGCGAGAGTTGTAGAACGTCTTAAACAGCTCTCGCGCTGGTTCCTTGTCTCGCTGCATTCGATAGTAGACGGTAAAAGGCGGTGTGCCATGAAGGATAAGAGAGGCGGCAACACCGGTGTCCCCAGAGCTGTACAATGGCTTGAGTATTGGCTCATCAGATGCCTGGAAACATGGCGCACCATTCGTGAATTCGTCTCCATTCAATCTCAGCCGCAGGTTTGAGCAGCTCCACCACAGTGCAGGTTTCGGGGCTCAACACATCACCCTCGCAGTGCTTTCCCTTGATATCGACAATAGTATAATCCCCAGGGGATTCGGCTTCGAATGTTAAGTCGCGCTTGCCCGGTTGAGTATGAATAGTTTGCTGCCATGGTCGAAGGCGTTTGTTGACACTCTTGCCAGATTCATCCGTAGGGGGTTGGTATCGTACTTTCACATCCCATGGCGCATCCAAATCATCGGCTTCTTGAGAATCAATGAATAGAGAAACATTAGAATCGATGCGAAGGGAAGCAGGCTTTTGGTGTCCACAGCCCTTGAAAGCCATAGTGGGGCGATGAAGAACTCGGAGAGAACGACTAATTCTCGTGTTGGACACAAGGTTTAGGTCTCCGTACTTTGTAGGCGACCAAGACTTAGATAGGTGTTCTAGGTTCCCAAGAGTATCCGTAACACTCTCAAGTACATAAGTATGGACACCAAAAGCTTCGGCGGAGACGGTAAGCGGCACGCGGACCTCTTGAGGGGAGTTATACAACGGATTTGAAGTTTCTGTGGGTGAAACATGCTCGTTCTCGATGCCTTCCACGATAAAGTATTCCCTGCGACCATTAATCTCCTTGAACCACTTGAGGCTAAGGGGAGGGACGCCAAAGATGCTCAGAGCTAAGTGAACGTCCCTATCCTCCCCAAGGGTGTTCAAACCAGGGGCCGCGCATTTGATGTTATCGCCACGAGTCAGGGCATCACCATCAACAAACTGGGCGTGGGGACATGGGGCGATAGTAATCTCGGGTGGCTGCGAGATACGAGCATCAACGCCTGAGGGGTCACTGACTGCTTTGAGGTGAATGGTCCCTGGTTTCGAGAGGCGAATGTGCACGATGGACTGAGTCTTTTGTAGGCGTGGAAGAGAGGAGGTGGCATCACGCGTGTCATCATTAACATATTCGTCGTCATAATCATCGACACTGTCGTCATAGTGCTCTTGTTTAGCAGTCTTCGTTACTCGCAACCGTTCCAGACGTGCGTTTTCGATGGCTTTAAGATCGCGCGCAGACAACGTTACGGATTCGACCTTGCCCCCAGACGATTCAGTGTAGCCCAAGGGCGTGACGGTATATCGCAAGGAAGTCGGACTAGAATTGTTCAAGAGGATGGGAACAAGAACACTGCTTGAGGAAGTATCCAAACAGAAACGCTGGTTGTAGGGATTGAGTTGCGCGGTACTGATGGGTGACATGCGAACGGTGTGCTGGCCCGCGAGATTAGCGTCCTTGCTGCCATAGCCCTCACTTGTCACAAGGCCGAAGGTAAGGGCAGAGAGTAAGCTAGATATGCCTAGCACGTTGGAAGATGACTGAAAACTGACGAGATCTAGGAACTTCGGATAAGCGTCATATCAAAATGCTCTATAACCAACGTACCATCGCGAGATGAATGTGCCTTCGAGTCCCCAGAGAGATGCAGCCGAATACCACCAAATAAAAGCCCGTTCATAAGGGCAAAGCAAATTATTTGTAATGCCACAATGGAGTTGGGGTAGTTCAATCTTGGGATGCGCAGGCGCGAGAGAGCAAGACAGAACAAGATATCAACAAGCAACCACTTTTTGCCATAGTGCGGGGTGGAGCTGCCCTCTTGGGAAAGAAGATATCGAAGGAAGTCAAAGAGTTTTACAGCCTTGGAGTTGGAGGGTTGAGGAGGGCGGATGAGGTTGTCAGCGGGAGGTTTGACAGAGGCTACTCTTACCTGAATGAGCAATGCAAAGCTCAAGGCATACAACCTCTGGGACGGGATATCGAAGTAACGTTCAGGAATGAGAGGAGTCGCGCGGGGAGGCGGTGAAGAGGAGGATGTTGGAGGCGCAGAACTACCTGAGGACATGTCAAGTCACTGCTTGGCCAGGCGCAGGCGTGAACTGGCAACACCGGAAAGAGTGAGCGAGGGCGTGGCGTGCTAGTCACATGATCGCATAATACGGACTGATCTACGCAACACAGAGAGGATATATATATTACAGAGACACCCCCGGCATTTCCGTCCCACACTCTCACCTGCTCAGATACCAGAAGAGCAGATATGCTCCAAAGAAATAGAGCAGCTTCTTCACCTGAGGGTCGAGATTAACCAGTGGCGCTTCCAAGCCATCGTTTCGAGAAGGCGGGGCAGCCGTTGAGGATCCACCAAGAGTTTGACCGCTACCCAAAAAAGCTGCAGAAGTTGACCCGGAGCTGTGCTTTCGTAGAGCGTTCTCTATTCCACTGTGGACCACAAGAATGAGCAAATCGGAAGGGAGTATACAGAATGTAAACGTACGCCTTGTTGGCACCCCTAACTTGATCGACTTTGGTCTGCCCCTTTAGAAACACAAAGGTTGGCCTGTGTGAGTGAGTGGCTACTTCTCAGAGGTAGCTCCATTGACCAGTATCCAACGCTTACATAGCACTAATGGCATAACGACCTGCGATGTCTTGCGCGGCATCCACGTCACACTTGAGGAAATTGACATTTGTATATTTCTTGCACAGAGCTTCATATGTAGGAGCTATGGCATGGCATGGTCCACACCTGTAGTTACTTGAGCAAGTTCGGTTGAATCGACGGTTTCAATACTACACACCAGGTAGCGTGAAAGTCAATGACCTATGAATTCTGTGAGTACCGGACAAGTTCCATGCTTACAGGCCATTCCGGCTTACAGTTAGCTTGGTATGTGACTTATCAAGGATGGCATCAAGTTGAGCAAGTGAAGTGATATGGGTTATGGCCATAACTTTCACGAATGAGAGGATGAGAGCAGAGGAAACTAGATTACGTAACGTAATACATGTACCGCCGCGGCAACGATTGCCGATCTCCCACGGACTCACGGGCTAAACATTGCGACTAATGTACACCCCCCATCTTCAAATAAATCCCGTTCGATTGACCGCATCAGCTCTCTCTCGAGGTAACAGCCCGTAACCGAAGAACTCTAAGGGACATCGCGTTGAATGCTCCCTTCTGGACCAATTCCAAATGCAGAGTGTGAAAGACGCGAGGGAGCAACGATGAGCAAGCGCGTCCGCTGAAGGATGGGATCAGCGGCGAGTGAGGCGGGTAGAGAGCTGCGGGACGTCAAGAAAGGCCACTAGGGAATGACACGTCAGCGCAGGGCACGGAAGCATTGCTAGGGACTCCTGGGGGCATCGAAGTGAGTGTGGGACGTGGGCCGGTCCTTGTGAGGCATGCATTTTTTGTAGGAATGGCGGTGACAGCGTATAGAGTCCAATGAGCGGTCGCCCCAGTTGTAGAAATGGTATGGCCAGAAAAGGAATGTGAGTTAGCTTCGCACGACTTCTGAGCAATAAGATGTCGTTCAACTAATGCTCGACGATCGACTTGTGAAAGAGGTTGTCCTTTGCTCCAAATCGAACAATATGAATTCTTTTCGCAGAACTCTTCTCAAACTTGCCAGACTTCGTCATTGGTACAAATACGCATACAGCTAAGGTTCTTCCCCGCCTTTCTTTCTCTCTCTTCAGTCGTCTCTCGAGCTTTGCAGCTATGCCAGATACCCTCGAAACTTCTCAACATTTTATCTTTGTGTGCGTAATCTCGCATCTTTTTAGGTAACCAATTCCAACCCTTCTCTAGGACACAAGTGTATTTCTGTTGTACGTCCTCCACGTAGAAATCTATAGGCCTATAATCTAATCCACTTTCTAATCCCCAAGCAATGTGTAATTTTACCTTATTTGTCGAATAATGGATGACATTGACTTTGTTCAATAGATTCCGTCGTCCTCTGGGACTGGATCATCAGCTTGCCCCGAGAGTGGCAATATGTTGGTGCACTTTCTCCTACCACTCAGTTAGCTCTCATGATGATATCTCACAGATTTGGAAGACATCTTGGACACCAGTCAAAGTGGCATACCTGTTTTGCCGGTACAGCTGTTCAAAAACTCCCAACCTCGCGTCTTACCATCTACAGGTATTGGGTCATTACAGTGGTGCCCTATCTGCTTTACGCGTTTGTCAATAATCACAGTCTTGAAACCTGCGAGAGGATATACAAAGTATGTCCCTCCTTCGACATATAATTCGGTGCATGATAATCATTCTTGTCAGATTCCAGTAGCTCTGGCGATGTGGAACCAAGTTGGTTCGGAGTGTCCGTTGTCGTCCGTACCATTAACACAGATCCAGTACTAAGCACTTTATATACCACTAGCTGTGTTGTTGATTCGGACTTACGCCTTCTTCAATCGGAATAAGCTGGTCCTGGCTGGCCTCCTTTGCGCCCTTGGGGGCATGGTTGCATATCAACTGTATGTCGATACCTCTCAGATGCTTGGTAAGCCCCGTCATGTTCTATGTTCAAAAACCTGACCTGGTAATTCAGTTTTGCCTTTTGTCACCCCTCCTTTTGTGAGTGCTCCGCGTTTATCTGAGTTTCTGAAGTTGACATGGCATCAGGATCGGGGTCCCTGCTTCCCAAGGTCCAAGCCTCATTCCGCCCATCTTCTTGGTATGTTATTTTTTTTGAGATGCAAAAGCATGGTTGTAGATTTCAATATTATAGGTTTCTTCGTTGGTCCTCGTTCATAACCAGTTGTGTTCTACACTGATAGTGAAATGTCAGATTGCGCCCCTTGGATTTGACACAATTGTTACCTTTATGACGGTCTTTAAGGCCTTTTATGTCCGTCGGCGCAACGGAGGACCAAGTAGCCGTCTTATTCAGACTTTTTTGCGTGAAGGCGTCTTCTATTACTTGCTCATATCCATTGCGAATCTGGTTTGTCTATTCACTTTGTTAATGTGGCCCTCACTAATCCAACGAATCACGTTAATCACCCGTCATGTGTCCAATAGATTAACGGGATTTCTACCTACAGTAAGACCATTTTCGGCGTTAGATAATCTTGCTGATCCACTTTGCTAGGCCTCGACAGGCCATATCCGCGATTAACATCCCTTTGAGCGTAATGTTAAGCCCTGTGCTGGCTTGCCGCCTCGTATGCCACCGTGAATTTTTTTCATCAAGTCGGCCTCACTGATCTCTTTCTCGGAGATTCTTGACCTGCGCGAACGTGGGTCCGAGACGGTGACACACTCTGATGGCCATGCGTTCAATTCCAACGGGTCCAGGGGACTGCATTTCGGGATTCAGTTTAGCCAGCAGCGTTCCGCCGCTGGTTCAGGTATCAGCGGAGGTGGCTGCCGCAAACCTCGGCCGTACGGGGGCAAAAGTGCCACCATCAACTCCGGTGCGATGATCAGCACCATAAGCAGCGACCTTGGGGCTGTAGGTCATGACAACAGTGTTGAGCTCAATGGACTCCACCACAAGGCATCCGGGGATATGGGTGACGACGAAATAGAAGACTTCAAGGCTGCCGAAGTGAATTGTATCAGCGGCATTCGTGTTGACGTAGAAAAAACTTCTAATGCGATATGAGATTGTGATCCGGGCGTGGAGTTTATTACCCCTTTGGATCCATTGTGTAATTTGCTTTTGTGTGACACGAATAGAAAAAGAATTCTGGGAGCACATCACCATCAACAACTTACTGTAGGTATCTTCTATTGAAAATGGCCAGAATCGGGACGCGCTCCCGAAAGATTTCTTCATCGTGGCAGCGAGATTTTCCGTTAAGCTAGTCACATTACAAATAGTACATACATTGGACAACCCTCCGACCCCTACAAGCACAAAGCACTAAGCAGGGAGAGATAAATAAGATCGGAGACCTTTAGATCGCTGAAGAAGATAAGCACCGAGCCACCGATCGTACAAGTTATTCCCTGAATGTCCCGCATAGAACACAATGGGCGAACTAGCGTCCCACTCATACACCCGCAACAAAGTTCACATCCATGTCCTGCAGCAAGGGTACATCCCAAAAGTTGTGTGCTTGATCGAAGCTGAACGGAATAGGCATGGGCGCAGAAGGGCTACTGTGGCTCGACCCAGAATTCGGCGATGGTGACACTGTGTGTAAACTATCTGGAGTACGTGGTTTGTTCTGGTCGTGCAGCCACCAGTCGTAGCCTGGGAGATACGATGCCTGTGGCGCTGCCACGTCTGCCCCTACGGATTGGCCAAGGTCGAAGGTCTGTTGGAACAGGCCAGCTCCCCTTGTCTCGATACCGAAGGCGTCGTCCGCGGGTCGTTTGGGACGTTGCATCGTTTTGAGATTTATGATGCCGCTGTCTACGTGAACTTTGGCACCACTTATAAGCCCCCAGGCCCGGTAGGCACTAGGCCATATCACCTGTCAAGAGGTCCAGAGTCAGGCAATGGCCGTATGCACAATCTATTACAAGCACTTACTCCCATGTCTTTAAGACAAGCAAGAGTTTGCTGCAAGACGACAGAGGTTTGGACATTCGAGGGCCGCATGGTCACTATAGATAAAGATTAGTTCTTTTCGCCTACGCACACGTTGAGGACATACAGGTGGCCACTTGCATTACTCTGCGAGTTGATCGTCAAAATTAGGTATTAGACAATTGCACGTGACACTTACCCGGCTGCGAATAAATATTGTGTGACCAAAATGGCGCCATGACTCAAACCGAACTGCTTCCGATACGCGGCAACTACGAACCTGAATGAGCAACTAGTCGAAGTCGATTGATGGTGCCACTCACAAATTAACGTCATATGTGATGCAGCGGATTGACATATCTCAAATGACTTTTCTGACTCTCGGATGCTGTTCGAAGGATGTCGGGTGCTGTCATTGGGTTTTAATTGTACGAAGTTGCTCAAGGAATGATAAACTCACTGGGTTGCCTTCTGTTTTGGTATGCTTAAAGTTGTGCATGGGTTACATCAGCAGAGCTCACGAAAAATACAAAAATGCACGCTCACAAAGCTCGATGTAGAAGGAGCAAAGTATTCCAATATGTCGCGTGCATTAGCAGCACATTTGGGGGTGGGATCGATCGCGAGCTTGCTGGATCGAACGCAAGGGAGTCGGGAAGCTCAGCATACCACTGGTCCAATTGGGCCCCAAGCTCAGCTAGGGCGGCACGCTTCGCGGACTGCGACAGTGGATGAACGGGATAAATCTTATTTATGACTTTTCCAGTTATGGTACCTATGACGCACGTGATGGGCAGAAGTTAGGATTGGCCTGGAGCAATAATGATAGCGTACAAAGTATCGCCACTCTACGGAAGGCGGCCATCGTACGGCTGGCAACCGCTTTAAAGTCGATCACTGATGGGTCTGACCTGTGGGGGGCCCAGAATTCATCCGCTTCATCCTAGAGCCGCAGAAGAACGGGTCAGCATCAAATAGATCAAAGCGATTACCTAATGAACCTCACCTCAGGCGGCGGGGTATCAAAATGCCACTCCGGTATCGAAGGTGGCCGGCCCATGTATACTGCGGTGTATCTGACGCCCTAATGAGACGGGGTTGGACACATATAAAGCTCAATCTCCACGCACATATCCGCCCTGACGCATGCCCACCATATCTGCTTTCTCGCCTGCAGCTCTTGGGAAGTAAACATGCTCCTACCATTCATCTGCCAGAGCGTAGCATCACGATGGAGACCCAAGTCCTGTGCCTGAAGCCATGGCGAATTAGCCGGTGGAAAATGTCTATGCGCACTAGCGTACCATGCGAAATGCCATCCCTAGGCGGCAATTGGTAAGTGACCTGGGTTTAACGACTGCATCACCTACCTGTGTAGAGCCAGCCATGCTCCATCTGGCCTACAGATTCCAATTTTAGAGCTGCTTAACTTTGGCTACGTGTACATGTATGATGGCGCACCAATGCCAAATTCCCGCAGCCCTAGAAGCAATAAGGCTTGGCACGTTGTTCCTCTGCTATAATGGTAAACGCGATCTGGGCAAATGTGAATATATTTGCTCCACCGCCGGAGAGGAGACACAGTAACATACTCAATACCTCCCGAGCTTGGACCATGTAGTCTAGCCCTGCTTCCCAAAGATTCCCTGGGTCAAGTGGAGGTAATTCAGCCTGGTCATACCGAGCAGCGATTGCGAACATTGACAAAAGCAAAAGGTTTGAGATATGCGGCTTTTCACGAGTAGAACTACCTGAGAAACTATAAAAACCATGTGAGCGCTGGGATCCTTGTCTCCAGTTCGACTGAAGCGAGTACTGACGAGAGCCTATGAAAGAGTAAGTTTCAGTGCCCAGATTTGTTAACGGACGCTACACTTACGTCGCCTCATAATCCTTCCAAAAGAGCGACTTATGGACGACGGGAAACACTGGATGCACATAAATAAAATACAGGTCTAACAGATGACGCTGCACATCCAAAGGTGGCATCGTGACGTCGACGTTCTCCTCCGGTATGAACTGATTCAAAGCAGGAGGCCAGACACGCGCCATGGGCAATTGCCTGTGTGCGCGATTAGTACGATTGCTATGATTCGATCCTTCACTTACCAGACACCCCCGATTTTGCGTTCGTCCGTGCGATCGGCTCGGGATAGCAATTGAAGACCGCTAATAAGACCATGATACCGCACCTTCGATGATAGACTGCTGAGCTGCGTCCCGTGTTGATGACATCTGGACGCACCTCCTTATTTTCGTCAAGTGACAATTCCCCAAGCAAAGACGCTGCATCGTCAGTATCATCGGATTCTAAAGTTCATATGAGGAGTGGTGAGGGATTCTTCAACTAACGTTGTCACTTGTAGATCACACACACCAGAAACTGGTTCAAGTTTATACAGGCGACCCCAATCTGATGCTGCGGTAGGATCATTATCCAATCGACGGCGCTGAAGGGATGGTTGGCCGCCAACGTTGAGAGGCGGAGCAGAAGCAGAGGTCCCCGGCAGCTCTGATATGTTTATTCGGGCATATGAACTCGAGAGGCGATCCTGCCACTCCAAAGTTGGCGTAACAAGCATCGAGTTGTCTAAAGCGAAGTCATTAAAACTAACATCAGCAGTCTCAAGCATGACGTACTCGAAGAAACGATCTCGCGCGACATTCGGGACTGCCGCTTAGGGCGTGACGGATCGCGGGGATGCTGGTTGTCACTGTTCATTATGGATGCAAAAAAGTCCTCTTTTGTCATTCCCACTGAGATACTAAGGCGACCTGTTGGGCCCTGTATGGCATCAGCCGTAGGGCATCAGTGGGATGGCTTGGAGGAATGGTATGAGATATTCACAAAAGGCCCCGAGTCCACTCTGTCGAGAATATCTCGAGCAAGGTTATCCTTGCGTAAGTTGTTGATAAGAGCTTTCACCTGCGGATCCTTTGCTGATAGGATTGCGCCCAGGACGGATTCCACCTGGTGCCATCTTTGCTCGATGGCGTGAATGTAACCCTTCGGAGGGCCGCGCTTGAAACTAGGACCTGTACAACGAAACTATCCAGCTGCAGTGAGAGGTAGGGCGGCGTAGGGCGCATACCTAAAAACGTGCAGGCTGGCGAACAAGTCGGGCGCGTTCAGTTGCGGTGCACAAGAGAGAAGAGGGGGATGGAAGTACCAGTACCGGCTGCCAAGCAGCTCTTGCAGGGCTCATCCTCGCCTTTAAACCTCTCGCATTTACTCTTAGTTTTCCGGCACTGGTCGCAGGCTAAGGAAGGAAGGGGGGATAGTTGGAAGGATTGCGGAAGGGGAGGTAATGGGGGACACGGACCTCTGCTGCTCCTTTTCCTATTGGATGCTTCAGTTGGGTGTTGGTCGTCATCGGATAAGTCGGGGTCAGGGAGGGAATGCTCTCCGGACATGGAGAGAGGATAGCGACTTGTGTCAAGTGAGAGAAAGATTGAGCGAGGGGCGCCGAGCTGAGCCGAGCCCGAGCGTGGTTGGTCTAATCACTCAGCCGCATACTATCCCGCCCTCGCCCCGGTTGCAGGCTCTCACCCCCCAGCACTGCCCCCGTTCCGTTCATTTCCGAGCTCAATTCTCATTGCATTGCCCTCCAAATGTACAATCACCATTTGTTTGTTATCTTCGTATTCCACAGTAAAGGAGAGCTAAAGGGACATGCGCAGATGCCCCCACTCCTGGCACCCTAGCTACCGCGACAGCTCCACTATAATAGTTTCAGAATCATAAGTGAATGACTGACTCGGCCCGTAAACTCGAGTCACCTCAGCCCTGTATCGTCGCAAGCGTTCTCTGGGACGCGAGAGTAGCAAAATAGCGAACATCCGCGTCTTGATCCGCTATCAGTTCCTCCAAAACGGGGACGACTTTTTGCTGCGCAAGCTCCTTGCCTTCCGGTGTCTTCCCATATGTTGTCGCGACAACTTCCAAGGATCTTGCTACGTTGAACCGGATATTCGGAATCGGATCATTAGCGAGGCGCAGAAGCGCATCGATTATTTCGTCGCAGACAATATCGTTATTTAGGGACGGTGCGATTGTCTAGAAAGCCAGTCAGCCAGTGAGGCCAGTCGAGTAGCCAGTTTCGAGAAGTACCCCAATTGCTTGCACGGTGGTCATCCGATAGAGGTAATTGGGATGCGATCCCATGGCAACGACCTTGGGCACAATCTGCGTCCTAGCCCATTCTACACCGAATACTTCCGTCAATTTCTTTAGATTGATAGTCGCGGCCTCCCGAATGCTGTATACAGTATCCCCCAGCCAAGACATGCACAAACTCGAGAGTTGTTCATCAAAGAACTCTTTGCCCAGCTGCGTGGCAAGCAACGGGATGTATTCAATTATCGCTTGTCGTACCCGCCAGGACTTATCCTCTGCAAGCTCAACGATGGCCGGTAAGAGGTTGTCAGCCAGTAGTTGGATTCCAATAACTGAGAAGCACCGGATCAAACCTCTTAATCACTGGAGTCTTACAATAGAGGAGAGCGCACCTTCGTTAACTTGCTCAAGTTTACTGATGATGTTCAGCCGAACGTCAGGAAATTCGTCCTTCAGCAGGTGCAAGAAGAGCTGAAGAAGATGGTCGATGGTAGGTCCGTGACCGAGGAGAGGGGCAAGCCCAGTAATCTGATTTGCAAGAGCGGCGCGGACATGCTGAGAACTGTCTTGACAAAGATCCCGAACAAAGGGTACTATACGGGCAATGACGACTTCTGGTTCCAACAATTTCGAAAACCCTTCAAAGAGGAAAATGAGAACTAAGACCTCTCGGAAACTGATTATCACAATACCTGGAATTTGCCCTGCGGCTGCTGTACGGACTTCAGCTTCGTTGTCTTTCAATAACTGTACGTAGTGGTTAACAAGTTCCTCCCTCACGAGCTCCACTCCAACAGCCTCGGATAACTGAATACGGCATATCAATTGAGCCGATTAATCGACGATGGCAAGTCAGCCTACCGCATTGAAGTGACTAGCGGCCATATATCGGACCCTCCAAGCTTTATCTGAGACACTCTGTCTGATCTGCTTCAGTAACTGCTCCTTCACCTCAGCGGAGAAAGCTGCTGAGCGATGACAACCAAGTCCTCAACCGTCAGTAGTCGCACAGAGTCTTGATCATCTGCTTGAAGACGGCGATATATGTTCAATCCATCAGATAAGACATGCTGTTTAGAAAGATTTTTCGCGAACGTCTATGTCGCGCGATCAGCAAGCTACAGTCAAGAGGCAAGAACTTGCGCTTACTCCTAGCCATTTTGCAGCCGCTCGCCGAACCATCGGCGTGTCGTCCGACCCGAGGGCGGCGAAGCCCTTCCGTAACTCCTCTTGAATTACCGGTGATACTTTGGAGTATACGGGAGCATACAAAGCGGCCGATGATGTGCGAGATGTAAACCACTCGCCATGGGACAGTCGGTTGAGGAGAGGGATGTAATGTTGCTCAATCTGCTGTGGGGAGAGGACGGCAGCGATCTTGGCGATAGATTCTGCAGCCTGTAACGCGTTAAACGCGTGGCATGAACTCCCGATTCCGAATGCGCGCGACAAAAATCCGTCTTGATAAAGCAACGTACCTTGTCTCTGACCAAAGTCTCTTCAACTGCAGACAGGTTTTCTAGTGGCCCGAGTAACGTATGGGCATATTCCCACCCTCCGATGTATTGCTCGAAACTTTTTCCCAGCTCATCTGCCAGGGCCAAGAGAACCTCATCCTCATCGTCTACGGAGTCTTGAAGGAAGGGGATAAGTTCCTCTCGTGCGCGATCAGGGCCCAGGGCGAGGGCTATCGTAGACACACGACGAATGGCGTTCAGCCGAAGCTGGACATCCTCGGAACGTAGCTCATCCATGAGCAACGCAATTGGTGTAATCTTAGGAGGAGTGAGAAGGAATTATCTGGCTTGTCAAGAAGGTGTAATACCTCATCGACTCCGAGTCCTGGATCCATTGTCTGTTTTAGAGGGCTGGTGCCAATCCAATCAGGAGGTTAGAATAGAGCGTGTATGAAGGATCTGGAGAGAAACATACACAGAAAAACTGGTAGCGTGGAGAGAAGGAAGGGGTATGGAAGCAATAATAGGGTGACCTAGTTGGTAGGGAGAGACTGAGAGCGAACGAGCAGAGAGAACAGAACAGGTTTGCTATTTCGAGCCTCGATCGACGCAGCGCCGCGCCACACACTGGCAAAGGCAAAGGCCACACAGTGCTTTTATTCAAGTCCTACGGTATGTACGGACTACGTAGATGATAGATTATTTAAACGTCGCGTTGGAACCCCCCAAAGTTGATCGTAATCACCTCTATCGCTTTGTGACCGCGGCGGTGTACGTTTCGTTTAAACAACGACTGCCGGCTTGCCTCCTTCGGTCACGCTCGCTCACCCCATTCAGTCCTTCAGGTTTCTCGTTTGCTCATTCCGCGCCGACGGCGCATTCAGCCAGAGACTCTCCAAAGCTCAATGTCTTCTTCCTCCTCACAACTGTTTCTACCGCCCGGAACACCGTTTCCCATAAATGTCGTCAAAATACAGGCAAAGACATCCGATTCAGTCCGGCGCGGCACTCCGCTGTTAACATATTCGTTCTCCTCCCAACCTTCCGAACCTGGCGGGCACCCACAAGTTCTGTTTGGCATATGGGATTGCCCGGTAGAGGGCACTATCGAAAGATGGTGCGTCAAGGAACGCGATATTATCACAAGCGATGAGAAAGCGATGCTCTATATTTCCGAGCCTTGCAAACATGGCGTACAGATGGGCGGTCTTTGCGCGTTATGTGGGAAGGACATGACACAGTGCGTATAATCTCATTGGATGCGTATGTCAATGTTCACCGCCAACAGATCCGACTATACCGGGTTCTCTAATGAAGCGCGGGCCTCGATTCAGATGACTTATTCTGCCAACGGCCCAAAGGTTTCTCTTGAGGAGGCACAGCGCATCGAGCGGGAGACAGCCGAGCGCCTTCTCAGCACCCGCAAGCTCTCGCTCATCGTTGACCTTGACCAAACCATTGTTCACGCTACCGTTGACCCTACTGTGGGCGACTGGATTTCAGAAGGTGAAGCCTGGGAGGCGCGTCAAGCCAATAAAAGAGATTCTTCAGAAGCGGAAAGCGACTCGGACGAGTCAAGCCAAGATGAGGCTGAAGAAGTGAATCCGAATTGGGAAGCGTTGAAGGATGTGAGGAAGTTTCGCCTCAGTCCTGAGTCCTTTGGTCTCCCACCTTCGCGCGACAAATATCGAGCAAAGGGAAAGGGAAATGCAGTAGAGACACAGGGATGTCTCTACTATGTCAAACCTCGGTATGTCCCTGCCTCGCGCGTTGTTCTCATGCTGAATTCCGTGGCACCGAAGTCCTGGTTGGTTTGACTTCCTCAGCAGTGTGGCAACCAAGTATGAAATGCATGTTTATACTATGGGCACACGTGCTTACGCCGAGGAAGTCTGCAAGGCCGTTGATCCGGATGGGATGTTTTTCTGTGGTCGAATTCTAAGCCGTGATGAAAGTGGGAGTAAGCGTCCTGTCCTTGACTTGCCACTTTCTTTGGTTGACATGTCGCAAGGCCTTACACAGAAGAATCTCCAGCGGCTATTTCCTGTCGACACCTCGATGGTCGTCATTATTGACGATCGCGCGGACGTTTGGGAATGGAGTCCAAATCTTGTCAAAGTCATCCCATGTTGGAATTCTCTTCCCTTCCAAGTCGATGCCTTGTTAACATACTCACAGACGATTTTTTTGTTGGAATCGGTGATATCAATTCGACATTTCTACCCAAATTAGATCCATCAACGTCCCCTATCTCTCAGATATCGCCGACAACACCCGAGGAGCAGCAACAAAGCATCTCAGGATCTACCCTCTCGACCTCGCCTTCAGATCCTGTGCCCGACGATTCGCAGTCGAGGGCAAATACAGCCAGCACATCCTCAGCCGACGAAGCAGTCGCCAAGGAAATCCTGCAGAATGAAATGATAGCTCGCAACTCGCTGGCTCTTGAAGCACAAGTGGAGGAACGTCCTTTGGCTAAGCTTCAAGAAGAGCTACAGGAAGCGGCTGATGGGCAGCTCGCAAGCGAAAGCCCAGCTAGCGACGGTGCATCGGGTCAAAGCGAGGACACCTCGAAGCCATCTGAGACCCTAGGTGAAAAGCATCATCGCAAGGCCCTACTTAAGAATGATGACGTGGAACTTCAAAGAGTTAAGCGGGTCAGTTGTGTCTTTCATTAGTTGGCATATGTCTGAAAAATATTCCAGCTCCTAGACTTTATCCATCGACGGTTCTTCGAGGCCTACGACAGCCGGCTCCCCAACAAAGGAGAAAAAATCAAAATTATAAGTAAAGCGCAACCTTCATCGTCCATACTTTATGACGTTCGAGTGAGTACAGTCACCGATCAATCAGCGTGGGGGGTTCATTTTTTTTCTGTGCAGATTATCATTCCCGGGATTAGGTTACAGACGTTCGATGGCCTTCATATACTCTTTTCTAGTGTGATTCCGCTAGACACTAGGCCAGAGAGTACAGACATATGGAATTTGGCTGAGGCTTTTGGCGCTACCTGTCATACAGAACTGTCAAGCGAAGTCACGCATCTTGTCGCTGCAAAGGTATGCCCCCTCCCCCTTTTCAGCATTGTATCGCACCAACATCATGTCTGATGACAGCGAGGCACGGCGAAAATCGATCAGGCGCGTAAGAGGGGTGACATGAAGATTGTATGGCTTGCTTGGTTCACCGACTCAATTGCACGTTGGGAACGCCAGGATGAGACGCCATACCTGATGGATGAACCCCGGTCCTTGGGTGCCACTGCGCCGGACACGGCGAGTTCCCCAGCGCCGCCTGACGTTCAGCAGATTTCGTCTGACCCAGAGCCTGACGCAGATGACTGGGACGTCGAACCCGGGTCCCGCAAGAGCGGCTCTGGGGAAGCTGCTCCGGGGGTGGCGGCGCAGGGTGGCGGTACGGTTGACGACGACGAACTGGACGACTTGAAGCGCATCTCGGAAGAATCGCGGAATCTGGAGCTGTCGCTATCATGGGAAGACGCGGACGAGGAACTGCGGGAGTTTCTGGAAAGTGGGGACGAGGAGGACAAGGACGAGGATGAAAACGATGAGGGAGATGACGATGATGTTGCGAGCTTGAAGGGTGCGAACCGCAAGTCAGGGAACGCGGGCCAGAACGATCGGGGCGCGGGAGATGAGACGAGCAGCATTGGCAGGTGCGTGGTTCGACTCCCCTCGTCGTAGCTGCTTAGGCCGAGATTTTCATCTCAAAGTGGGGCCTCTACCTCACGGACTAGACGCAAACGGCTGCGAAGTCTTACTCCGTCGGAAGCTGGTTTGAATGCAAGCGACGACGACTTGCTCCGTTCACCACTATCCAAACGCAAGAAACTTGCCAAAGATCGACAGAATACCTCCAAGCTCAAAGAGTCTATCGCTTCGGAAGAATTCGATCAACATTCACTTCCAACAGTGGCCAGTCCTCGTGGGGATGACGAGGAGGGCGATGATGATGACGAAGATGAAAGTATATTCGGTGATGACGATGAAGATGATTTCTTAGCCCGGGAACTTGAGGAGGAGATGGGATAGCTAGTTTCCGCCTACCGTGCTTTCGTTTTGTGCCTTATATTCCCTGTCTTATTTGCATTCTCTAGCGTTGTATTCAATCATGGATCCAGCCTCTATTGATTGAGCTAATTGTGGATGACGGTCTTAATAACCGTGTCTCCACCCTATCCGAAGCCCCCTCAACGTCACGTTCGGATGTAAGCGGATTATACGTAGTTCAAGAGATGTCATTTCGATCTCCCTCGTCGAGATGTTCCTTGTAGAGGTTCCAAAGCTTACTGACCTTGCGACCCGTCGTGGTTTTGAAGATGAGCTCGTCGTACGCCGCGTCCTTCATCAGCTCATTGATCTCCGGCACCGTGCCCTCACCATACCGCTCGGTCAACCACTGCAGAAAGTAGGCTGTGACCTGATAGCCCGCATCCCAGCTGCTCCCACCCGGGCGCCAATGCGGGGGTTCAAAACCGGAACGAAGGCGGACCCAATCTGCGATGTGGGGTACAGCTTAGAAATAGGACTTTACAGTCCAGAACGAGACGGTGTACGCACCTGCGATGCCTTCGATAAGACCGCCGGGGCAGGTGCCCAGGCCATTGTACTGATAACAATGGACGACTTCGTGAACCAGAACGCCACGGATCTCATCTGCGCAACGATCCGCACTATTCACGATGTGCTGGCATGCGAAGTGGATCTCCTTGGCTGTTTCCGAGCCGGTCGTATGGGCTACACCGTCCATGGGTCGAAGGACAAGTTGTATGGACCGTACACTGTAAGCACAATGAATTCTGTGCTGATCTTATGGTGACTCCAACCAACTCACTGCTTTGGTGCCTTGTCCGTTGTTACATATAACCATTGGAGGACTGCAATTGCCGCATCATGCATGACTCGGATGGGGTCGACATTGTCAAAGAAAAGCTTGATTCCTGGATGAGACAGGTCGTCAATTCGCAAGCTAAAAGTTGGGATTGGCCAATCCAGGCGTGGGGGCGGAGGGGGTGGTGGCATGAGAATGGGGTAGCGTGCGTTGTACTTTGATCAGAGGTGACTGGGTTGCCATCATAGCATTTCGTTATTAGGAAGGGGTGAGGTCATGTGATACATGGATGAGGCTGCGCCAGTCGGTTGGGCCAAGTCGGTGGGTGTAATAGAGAGCAAAGTGTAAAGCATCTACAAGACTACAACAAATCTCTGTGGACGATTTCGATTAGTACAATTACGGAGAAAAGTATTGCGACATACGATATGAGGAATAAAGAACACAAGTTGATCCGGTGTCAGCCCGCACGGATGCCAGCCGCCGCTTCAGCCCTTCTGACCTCTTCCCTCAATGCTTCGATTCCCTCTTCTAACCAGTGGCAATATTCGACAGCGCGGAAAAGAACTCCGCTTTTGCCCTTCGTCCTGCCTTTTCCTCTACCCCCGCTGCCTTTTGGACGACCCCTAGTAGGCATGCCGGTCCCGGGCGGAGCACCCTTGGGCGCAAGCAGTGTAGTCAGTTGGGCGTAGCCCTCTCGGATGGCATTACGTCGTTTCTGCTCCGACATGATGTGATTCAGGCGTTTCTGAGGACTCGAAAGGAGGGGCTTATTGCGAGAAGCCGATAGAGTTGATGACGAAGGACTTGGAGGTCGCTGAGACATGTCACGGTGTTGTTGTTGTTGCTGTTGTTGCGGGGGTGGTGGTGGTGGTTGCTGCTGCGGCTGCTGTAGCTGGCAGGGAGGATGTAGCGTGGGGAGTTGGGCGGATGAAGGGGTATCATAATGGAAAGTAGGGGGTTGTTCCTGTTGGTTTTCTGGAGGGAGAGGCGGCGCATCAAACTCCCAGTTAAAGTTGTCGAGGAAGCCGAGGAGGTCGGTTGTCTCTGAATCGGAGAAAAGGCCGGCTGAAGGGGGTAACGGTGGAGGCGGGGGGAAAAGGCCACTAAGAGAAGGATCAAAAGAAAACTCGAAATCTGTGAACGGTGCGGGGGGCTGATTTGGGTTTGGATTAGAGGCCATATTGTAATAATGAGTAGAGTACGCCTTCTTGTTGCTCCGAGCGAGCGAGCGAACGAGCGAAGTCGCGGGGATGCGGGGCAAGAACGGCCGGCTCCGGGAACGGTCCGGTTACCGACCGAAAACCGGAACCAAACACCGATACATAAAGCGGCTCACGGCCTTACAGAACCTCTTCCACGTCCGGCCCCTCCGCCAACCCGCCATGTCCGACTCCGCAACCACCCCGGCCCAGGATACGGCCACGCCGTCGATCGACACTCAACAACTTCAGCAGCCTCCACCGCCGCAGTCGCTCGTGCAGGACCCACAACTTCATGCCCAGCTTCACCAAAACCCTCAACCGCCAATCTCAGATCCCCCTCGGAAGCGTACGTCCCCATCCTCTCATTCTCCTCTCCCCTTCTGTCCCCATAATCCTCCTGCTTACCCGTCCGTCTCCGTCATCGCTTGATTCAACTTTTTTTTCTTCCCCCCCTTTTTTTTTCTCAAACTAGCCAAAGCCCCAGCCGTAAGGCGTGCATGTACTTCTTGTCACTCTGGAAAGACTCGCTGTAGCGAGATCCTCCCATGTCAGGTAGGTACCTATCCATATCTGCCTTCCATGTACGTCAAGGTCGTCACACTGTCACCTTCAGAGCTGCCTTAAGCGTGGTCTTGGTGCCACCTGTGCTTATCCGGATCCAGAGGCCCCCGTTGATCACTCACAGCAGCAAACTCCCGGTTCGTCTTCATTGATGTCGTTCGTGCCCATCTCGGCTGAGGCAACGTGCGTAGCTCCCGGCATTCCTCCCTTTCCAGCCGCCCCCATTTCTTATATGCAACCTCCCAGTCTTACCCATCAACAATATTATGAGTACAATGGCTCCTTTACTGGGGCATCAACTTCGACCTTTCGTCCAAATAAGCGTCCACGACCGCTCACCGAGGAGGAGGCGGCGGCTATCACGCGCAACTTCAGTCGTGGAGACTTCTATATAGGCACTTCAGCACCCATTCGGATCGACCCACGTTTGCCAGTACGGCTCACTTTGGGGGAAGGCGACCATGTACACTTCACGATTGGGGAGACGCTAGTGTAACAGATAATCGAGCGGGTCGCAACCTTAGTTTTTGTGTTTTTTTTTGTAATCAGTAAATGCTTTCAGTTTGACGTGAACCTGTGGAGTGGAGCGAGTGACGACACAGTATTACCCATATGCAGAATAATATTACTGGTGGAGGCCATGGCAAAAAAGCAAGTGACGAGAGTGGGATTCGAACCCACGCCCCCGAAGAGACCAGATCCTTAGTCTGGCGCCTTAGACCGCTCGGCCATCTCGCCAGATATTACTTTTGGTTCTAACGAAGCTATGGATGTAGTATCATGCTTGTTGTGTTGAACAGTTACCGAGGTTCTTCTCAAGTGCTATTTACGGGTACGGTACGGGTCGATGCACTGATCCGACGGGTCTTTTTAAAACCGCTCAGCTCAAGGGGATTCTCAAGTACGTGAGCACCCTGGTAGTTAAATAGCGGAGTGGAGTGGAGTGATGGTCGAACGTGCGTGTCAGCGCGCTTGCGGTGGTTGCATGTGTTGAGGCACCTCTTGTTCATTCACTTAACTTGGCACTCCCGGTTTCCCTGCCCACACGCTCTCTCCACGCTCTCTCTTTCTCCCGTCTCTTTTCCGTCGGGTTTGCACACCCTTTACCCTTGCATGTCCCCATAGCCCCCACCTTCGACCGTCTCAACCATGGATTATCCCACCCAGCGTCCACCTCGCGCACCAAGACCATCTTATTCCCAATACTCTCCACAACCTCTGCCTCCAAGTTCTCCCTCTTCCTACCTCGATCAGCCCCTCTCCCCTTATAACCCATACAATCCCTCTTCCCCACAGTTTCAAGACTCTGGTCACAGCTCCAACAATGTCTCTTTTCAGAGTATCGAAAAAGGAGACCGGCGAGCCCCACTCGATCAGCCTGGCAGAGTACGGCAACACTCTGCTTACCAAAATATCTTGTCACAGACTAGTCCTGACCCTGAGTCTGGCTTCACAATGGCGGATGTAGGCAGGAAGAAGAGCCTAATCCGACCCGATCGAGAAAAAATCGAACCCGGTCATCGACAATGGCACTACCGCACTCACGCTGCAAGGCTCGAAGATACCAATGTCAATCTCGTGCAACCGTCTAGTATGTTTCTATATATCTCCACTTCTATCTATCCTGAACATTCTCTCTCTCAGCTACCGGTAACGCCCCTCTCCGCCGTGGTCGGTCTCTCCTGGGTCGTGAAGAAGATGTTCATGAATCTGGTCTTGCATTGTTCAAGCATGGCCCTGCCCGGAGGAAGCGTCAATCCCCGGCCGGTGCTGACGAAGCGCCTGAGCGCCGTCGAGGCTGCTTAGGGAGTATTCCTGGACCTCATAATAGTTGGGTGACCTATTGTTACCTCCTTACAATCTGTGTGCCTCCATTCTTACTGCGATCGTGCGGTGAGTGTATTTCCATCTTTGACAACCCTAGCTCATTTACTTTTCCTTCAGGCATCCGCAGCCCCGAGCAGCAGCGCGCCTGGAGAGAGAAAATGGGTTTAATCAGCATGATCGTGGTTCTCATGGCCGGTGTCGGTTTTTTGACTTTTGGTTTCACCGAAGTCGTCTGCGGAAAGCCTCCCAATCGATTCCATGGCGGCTCTATCGATACGGGTTCCGTCATTATCCATGGCTATGACTATGACTTTTCCCACTTCACCCATCCCAAAGTTGGACCCTTTGATGGCCACAGTAATCCTCTCTTCGAAGGAAACTGGAATGCTGCTGGCAATGACATCTCGTTCTTGTTTCAGAACACCAACGGACCTTGCCAGGGATTCATTACCAAGGCGTCAAACTCGAGTATTACTGGGAGTAACAATCAGTTGGACTGGTATTTCCCGTGCAACATTTACAACCAACATGGTACATCTGGGGTCAATCTTACCGGTTATGTGAGCAACACAAATTGCCATATCAATTCCCAGGCACGGTCAGAGTTAGCAAAGATGAGTCCCCAGGGGCAAGTTTACTATTCGTGGGATGATGTCAAGAGCACCAGCCGGAACCTTGCTGTTTACCAGTCGTGAGTTGGGCCTAGTTTTTCACCACCCACTTTTATTAACTGTGGCTGGTAGCACCGTCTTGGATCTCAGCCTCCTCAAATGGCTTAGTAAAGGAGAAGTCAATTATCCAGCGATTTTCGACCAGTTTGCAAATCCAGATGGGACCTTCAACGGCAAAGACATTTCCATGTTCATAGAACGCACAAAGCAACAGTCACTTGGTCACTGCCTACAGAATATTATCGCCGTTGGTTTCATCGACACGAATAGCATCGGTTGTGTTGCCTCGGACATTGTCCTCTACATTTCGCTCATTTTCATTGTCGGCGTTGTCGCCATTCGCTTCGTCATGGCCGTAATGTTCTCCTGGTTTTTCGCCAACAAACTCGGTGTGTCCAAGCACGAAACGTACGAACAACGTATGCAACGGATGGCTGCGATCGAGAATTGGACCAATGACATCTACCAGCCCGCTCCGAGCCAGTATCGGCCCAATGTCCCGAAGAATGGTCACACATCCCATAAGAAGGAGAAGAAAGGCTACTTTCTGCCCCGTCAGTCGCGCTTTACCCCATCAGATAATGTCATAAAAGGCGTCGGCGCCCGGCCAACCACCGCATATGGTGCGGTTGAAGCTGTTTCTTACAAGCGTGGTGCGATGAGCATTTACGGTTCCCCCTCAGTTTCAGGGAAGATTGGCAAGCCGGGTTCTCAAGATGTTTCCTATCATGAATCACGAAGCTCCACATCCCTTCACGATGCCCGCGGGTTCGTGGATGTTGCGTGTCCTTTCCCCCTGAACAACGTTGTTCCCCAACCCGCCCCAGATTACCAACCATCTGGGTTCCCTCTCGCGCACACGATCTGTCTCGTAACCGCGTATTCCGAGTCTGTGGAGGGGCTACGCACCACGCTTGATTCGCTTGCAACTACCGACTACCCGAACAGTCACAAGCTTATCTTGGTCATCGCGGATGGCATGGTCAAAGGTACTGGCAATGACAAGACGACTCCGGAAATTTGCTTGTCCATGATGAAAGAATTCGTGATTGAACCAGAAGACGTTGAAGGGCATTCCTACGTCGCCATCGCGGATGGTCACAAGCGGCATAATATGGCCAAGGTCTATGCCGGTTTCTACGAGTATGACGATGCTACTGTCGAGATGTCCAAGCAGCAACGTGTGCCAATGGTGTTGGTTGCAAAGACAGGTAATCCACTCGAAGCATCGGATCCTAAGCCCGGAAACCGTGGCAAGCGCGACTCACAAATCGTCCTCATGGCCTTCCTTCAAAAAGTAATGTTTGACGAACGTATGACCACGTTTGAGTACGAGTTCTTCAATTCACTTTGGCGGGTGACGGGCGTGAGCCCGGATCGCTATGAACTGGTGCTTTGCGTGGATGCCGATACGAAAGTCTTCCCCGACTCGCTTACGCGGATGGCATCGTGCATGGTTCAAGACGAGGAAATCATGGGACTTTGTGGCGAAACCAAGATCGCCAACAAGGGAGAAACTTGGGTTACTATGATTCAAGGTGAGTCTAACGTCTCCTCTTCAAAGTTACCTTCCTTAGTGCCCGTTCTCTAGTCTTCGAGTACTACATTTCGCATCACATGACTAAGGCATTCGAGTCAATGTTCGGTGGTGTAACATGCTTGCCAGGCTGTTTCAGCATGTATCGCATCAAAGCACCCAAAGGTGCTTCTGGGTACTGGGTCCCCATTCTTGCCAACCCGGACATTGTCGAGCATTATTCAGAGAACGTGGTTGATACCTTGCACAAGAAGAACTTGTTACTTCTCGGAGAAGATCGGTACCTAACAACACTCATGTTAAAGACCTTCCCGAAGCGCAAAAACCTTTTCTTACCTTCTGCTGTCTGCAAGACCATCGTGCCAGATACCTTCAGGATCCTTCTCTCCCAGCGTCGTCGTTGGATCAACTCAACAGTACACAACCTCGCTGAGCTAGTCCTTGTTCGTGATCTCTGTGGCACATTCTGCTTCTCAATGCAGTTTGTTGTCGGTATGGAACTTGCCGGCACGCTCGTCCTCCCCGCTGCCATATCCTTTACCCTATACCTCATCATAAGTTCCGCCATCCCTGGACGTCCGAATGCCACAATACCTCTAGTACTTCTTGCCGTTATTCTGGGTCTGCCTGGATTACTTATCGTTATCACCACCCGCAAGATTGCTTACGTCGGATGGATGATAGTCTACCTATTCTCGCTTCCAATTTGGAACGGTATTCTTCCTGCTTATGCATACTGGCATTTCGACGACTTTTCATGGGGTCAGACACGCCAGGTCTCCGGAGACAAAGGTGGTCATCATGGTGATAAGGAAGGCGAGTTTGACTCGACGAACATTGTAATGAAGCGTTGGGCGGAATTTGAGCGTGAGAGACGATGGAAGAGTGGTGTACAGTCAAGGGATTCGGCCTACTACGAGCGTAAAACCGGCTCCCCGAGGCGGTAAGCGCTTGGATTTTAGTTTCTGCCTTGAATCTCATCATAGGGGCAGGTACTCTACCGTGTCACATAGCGACACTGGCGCCACTCCCTCACAAGGCTTCGATGCCAGCACGATGGACTCTATCGCAATTGCTAGTGGTGGTTCTCGTCCACGCTATGACAGTAATCAATTGCTTACGCTTCCCGCTCCCCTCGCCTTAAGTCGCCCGACAGCGACTGGCGGTTCTTCGGTCTCTGTTGCTCGGTCCAGCGAAGATGTGTATTCGGATAATTCTTCATCTCACCAACGTCTTGTTTCCAGCCCCGCCTCTAATACGACTGAGCAACCTGCAGAAGACCACTTTGGTTCACCGATCTCGACGCCCACGCGCCGCTCATCTCCAGGTCGTGGAAATAATGACCATCAAGTTGTGCGTCCGACCGCTGGTCACGGAGCGATTCGCCAAGTGATATCGCCAACCCCATTTCCTGTGGAAACTACAAATCCATTCCAGTCCAGCTACGACAACTATTCCAGCGTAGAACATGACATTGGCTCAGCATCTTTCGCATCTGATGGTCAATCTCGAGTACGCGGGGTCAGTCTGTCGGACAATGGGCCAGTACCGGGTCCCGACGGAGTTCGTCGCGTTTCCCGTCCTTCGTCGCGGCGTATGTCGCAGCCGCCGTCGCAGAACAGATATTCGCGTTCTGCATCACTCTATGCTAATTTACCCCCTGGCGCTGCACCACCCAATCCCAACGGTGGGTCAGATTGAATGCTGGGAGTATGATTTGACGGACTAGGAATTGGTGTACAGAACATTTGGACATTTCCATCTAATGACGGTTTCTTTACTTCCTCTAAGGACCTTTTCGGTTGCGGTAGAATATCTTTACGGTGCTCGTACACTCGATACTTGCATAGCATGTCATTCGTACCGTTACCACATAACTTCGGAACGAGCAAGTGATGCCCGCTCGCGTACACCCGACGGATCGTCGACGTCGTACACAGCGGGGAACTCGTGCGCGCCGAGTACGAGACGTTTGGTACATTCAATCTCTCCATCCCCACCGTGCCCGAGGGCGTCCCGCGCGAGCTGCTCAACCCCGTCTGGCGTAAGTGATAATACACCGTCCGCCGTCCTCTTTCGGCCGGCGGACACAAAGGAGGTATGCTCGATTCGGACATCATTTCCCGTCTTCGACCACACATTGACGAATTTGTGTCTGTTTTTCCTACTTACCCTCGTCCACATCGAACACAAACAACGAATCTTGTACACTGGATGATGGTGCAAGTGGCACGACTGTTTTGGCAGAGAATCATAATTGCATAATCGCTTTAGCTGTGACACAGTAAATGGCCCGGCTGTAAATGTTTTCACTGGCGATGATGTTACAAACTCATCGGGGATGATACTAGGGGAGAGATTACTCAGTTTTTAATAAGTCTCAGCTGCCCAACTCGATCATAATGCCCCAATTGATCCAAATATTTTTCCAAGAAAATGGCACTGAATTCCCCCTCCTGAGCTACAATGAGACTCTCGAACGCTTTTCCGACAAAAGCCTCCCAACGGTTATTGCAAACTGCGGTGTCTATCGGGTACACTTTATCCCCTACCTCCTTAACTAGTTGCTTATTGCTCGCGAAAGATACCTCGATGTGACGGAAATCACAGGTGTAGATGCAAGAACCGCAATTGAAACGTATGAAAACAAAGCGAATGGGCACGAAGAACAAGGGAACGCATCCTTAAGACTGAGGTCTGAGGCCTGAGGCTTGAAAATTTGTCAAGACGTATTTTCATGATATAACCTCCGCTACAATTGAGGATGTTCATAACCAGCTTGAATAATATGACCTTGTCGCGAGGGGTGTTGCACAACTCCTAGAAGACTGTTCATTCCTCCACTATGGCCACGATGGGGAGGTACGTTTGGTCAGTGAATGTTTGCGAACACGCTCAGCCCATATATTTTAGGGTCGCACAAATAATTTCGCTCATCCTGCCGTCCGTGCACTGTGGATAATGGGCTATATGCATGAAATCACATTTACCCAGCGGTATGGGGATGTCTACCACGTCATGTGCAAGCTTATTCCAGATATAGAAAAAAGCATGAGTACCATGGACCCAAGTTCTGTGCGAGGTGCCAGAAATCGGCTCAGCAGTTTTGGTAAGAGATTATGCGAATCTTCCGATTTTCTGACCCACCATGTCGACATGTCACCGTGTTTGATAGGGCACAAATTTCCAAACCTGAATAGGACGCAAATGCAATGGGACTCTGCATCTTTTGGGATTGAGAAAGTTGCTTGGGTGTTTGCCGCTGTCAATATCATCTCGCAACCATTTGTTGTCTAGCTTGAATAGGATCTTTTCTGTTTTCCGTTGGTAGTATATTTAGTCCCCCGGAGCTGCTTTGTTGAAATGTGCAGAGCTCACAATTCTACGAAGCCCTATGCGTCCTGGTGAGATCAAGGGGCATTTTATGCAAAGCGGTCGTATACAGACTTGAGGATTCTACAGAGTCCTACATCATAGTAAGGATAGGCGCCTCGTGCAGGAGGTGGCATAGCGCAAAGTTTCTGTTTTCACCGTGCACTAGTATTATTGGTTCGTCAGGAAACTGGGCTCCCTCAAAGCCTGAGTTAAACTAGTGCGAAAGTGACGCAGTCAAGACCAGTCACAAGAGACCAAGTGTAAAAGACTTACAAGCCTGCAATACTCCTTTCCGGAGGGAACAGCCGTTGCATTGTTAGTGAGAGTGCATGTTATGACGCTAATTTCGGTGTGGCTCCCATCCGAGACGGCGACAATGCTGCCATTCTGTCCGTACGCGGTGATCCCGCCGCCTTTCATGGAAAAGTTCTTCGCAATAATGGAGTTGCTGCTCTGCATCATATACGCGTGTTAGCCCTAACATTTCAAAAGAAAGAGCATCCGTAGGCATCTCGTCATTGGTAAGGGGGTAGGAGTGAGGGTACCTTTGGCTGTAAGAGCCAATGATTCCTACTCGCTAGTATTCGTCCTGTCGAAGGCCAGCAGCGTAAAGGGTGGGGCATCTTGAACACCATCATGCGGGCAACGGCCCTCACGACTTCCCACAGATGAGGCCAGGGAGAGCGTAGCGAGGATCGAAACGACAGAAGCCAAGACAAGCATGATTGTGCCACAATACTGTTGGGCCGTGTTCGTCGAGTGGTGGAAAGTGTAGATGACCCGACCGACCCTGGCCATGTTTTATACGCTGGTGCCGCTAACCCCTTCTCGATTGAGATATGCCAAAGTGCCAGTAAACTCCAGCATGACAAAACGCTCAGGTTCATTACGAAAGGTAATGATCCCGAATCACGACAGAAATCAAAGCCATAATGTGGAGCACTGGGATTCAGGGTAAGTGGTCACCATAGCTAGTGTGGCGCCAGACTGGCATGATACTGCATGTTCTCTTAGGTTTGCCATAACAAAGTTGTAATAGACGTGAATCTCAACTTTGTACGCAGGGAACACTGGATCACATGATCCGGAGAGATGGCGGAGTTTGAATGTGTGAAAGGAGATGCCGATGCGATGCTGACAAAGACAAGTTGCTCACTGCAAACCAACTGGCAATGGGAGTATGGGTTATATGGGCTATGTGTTAGGAGGGAGTTGACTGTAGTTCTTGTCGTTTTCCTCCTGAACGTTGACACTTTCATGCCACGATATCATAATGTCCGCATCTTTTACTCACTCTCAGAAGAGACAGAGATGGTCGGTAAACCGGGACGAGTTACCGCGTGGACTCCAGCCCAGAACATCAAAACTCCTACGACACCATGATACTGTCTTTCCGCCCTCCCAACATCTGCACCAGCTATGTCCAATATCCAAACTCTTCGGTTCCGTCGACCCATTCCGAAAGACCAGAATGAATATGCACCGAAGCCTGTGGCAGCAAGACACACCGGGATCCTCCAGGACCAGCTCCGAAGGTGTGGACGTGTCTACCAATTGGCCACTCCTGCGTTCTAAAGCTCGCACCCCCAGAGCCGCACGCCCGCCTTGGGTCCCCAGGTTCTCTGTCGCGCTCAGGATATTGCTTATTTTCCGCGTTACGGCAGCTATGTACTCGAACATCCAAGACTGTGACGAAGGTCTGTTCATTCGGCGCTCATTAGGATCCTTCTCTCTGAGTGACTTCTCTATAGTATTTAATTACTGGGAACCTCTGCATTACCTGTACAAGGGTTATGGCTTCCAAACGTGGGAAACATCACCACAGTATGCGATTCGGAGCTGGGCGTACACCCTCTTGTGGTTGTTCCCATCCAAGATCCCCTTCTGGGTACTGCATGAGACAGGAAAGGTGAGCTCATAACATAGGTTCGCTCAACGCGCTCTCAACCTCTGTTACAGAGACCAGGTTTTTTCTTCGTGCGTGCTCTCCTGGGTACTATCAGTTCCATCTGCGAGGCCAAGCTATACGATACCGTCCGCCTCAAAATCAACAACCGTGTCGCTCGCTACATGTTGTTCATGTTAGCTGCTAATGCTGGCATGTGGAACGCATCCACGGGTGGGTCTCTTTTATGTGACACTGCGTTTGACTCACCATCTCCCGCATTCGGGATTCGCACTTGTTCCCAGCCCTTCTCCCCTCGTCGTTTGCGATGTATACCACAATGCTTGCACTCTCGCACGCGTTCATACCACCCAGCAAGCAGGATGGCCAGCGGACGCTCAAAACTATGTGTATTTCACCCTTGGTGCTGTTCTTGGTTGGCCCTTCGCTCTCGCTATAGCCATCCCATTCGTTTTTGAGGAGTTGTTTGTATTTGGTGCTGACCGGGTCTCAGCGAAGGAAAAGTCTGAGTGGCAGCTCAACCGCGGGATAAGACTGCTTCTTTGTGGTGCCGTGGCGGCACTCATCCCAGTCAGTACTTCACTCTGTATGTCTTACTTTCACTAAGAGGTGCGCAGGTATTCATAGTCGGGATCGATTCATACTTCTATAACAAGTTTGCCGCAGTGTTTTGGAACATCGTGAGGTATAACGTTTTCCCTGACCCTTCCCGTGGTCCCGATCTGTATGGTACCGAGCCCTGGTACTTCTACCTCCTGAACCTGTTCCTCAACTTCAATGTTCTTCTCCCCATGGCCCTTCTCTCTCTCCCAGCGTTGGCAATCACTTATAGGATTGATCGCGCTCGCCTAGGGACTGCCGTCCCATCTGCAGAGCAAAGCTCTCCGTTTAGACTTCTGGCACTGCGTTTGCTTCCACTCTATACCTGGATCGGTATTATGAGCATCCAGTCACACAAGGAGGAACGGTTCATGTACCCTGTGTACCCACTCGTGTGCTTCAATGCGGCTATCACAACATTCCTCGTGCGAGGGTGGATCGAAGTCGCCTACATCAAAATAACGAAGTCGCCATACCGCGTAAGTCTTAGCTACTGAAGTTGTATTCCATTATTGACCCTCGTCGTCAGGCGTCACGCAGCCAACTCTTCCGTTGGTCAACAATGACGATTGTTCTCTTCACTGCTTTCATCTCTCTTACTCGCATCCTTGCACTTTGGAAATACTACCATACCCCCATGACCATCGTTTATCGATTCGAGAAGCAGGAAGTTCCGCGGCTCCTCAACGTGACCGGTTTGCTCGAAACCCCTCTCCCCCCGCCAGAGTTACTCGAAGAACACAGGCAAAAACTCGTAGAGAATAGGGAGGAAGAGCAACGCATCGATCTGTCGCCAATCAAAGACTTTGGATTGAGAATCTGCTATGGAAAGGAGTGGCATCGTTTCCCTGGCCACTATCTTGTCCCAGACGGGATACGGGTCGACTGGATAAAGAGCGAATTTGATGGCATGCTTCCAGCCCATTTCTATGAGACCTATGATGGAATTCGGTCAAGGGTCTTGGGGACAAGTCATGTTCCTGCAGGCTTGAATGACCTGAACAAGGAAGAACCGATGCACTATGTAAGTTTTTATGCCCTGCAAAGTTGAAGGACAACCCCATTTTACGACGTATTTGTAGGTCGAGGTGCCTAGCTGCGACTATATTGTCGATCTCGACTTCCCGCATGACCCTATAGAGTCCAGACACGAACCCCGTTATAATATCGATAACAAAACATGGGAGCGCGTTACCTGCCTCCCATTCCTTGATGCCCGCCACTCAGGGCGACTCACACGAGCATTCTGGCTCCCCGGTCAGACCTGGCAGAGCCGGAATACATTTGGCGAATACTGCCTTTTGCGGAACAGGAAGGCTGTGGGGGGGAAGATCGAGGAAATAGAACGTGCACGCAGTGCTGCATGATCTAATAGAGCCAGGAACTGGTTTTCGTGGGCTTGTTCTATCAGCAGTGAGCTTGGCGGGTGTACTGTAAAAGTTAGATTCATCTTCATCTGATGACATAAGCGAGGCTGCTTAGATTTCAGTTTCTGTGAATGAACTTGTGTGTGACTGAACAAATAATGCAACGACCGCTGCCCATCGTAAGTGCTTCCTTCTCAGAGGCAGGAATTACTTGAATTTACCTCGCGCAGCAACCTACTGTGGTCCTCCTTAAGGAGGGGACGGATTCATCGCAGGGAAAAGGACAACTGTTGTCAAACATCTCCGCATGTCTAGCAATTGCAGAGACACTGGCAAGTACACTGGGGCCCAGGGGAATGGACAAGCTCATTGTGAATGATCGTGGAGAAGCACAGATCACCAATGACGGGGCCACCATCCTTAAGCTCCTGGACATCGTTCACCCTGCCGCAAGGACACTCGTCGATATTGCCCGGGCCCAGGACGCCGAGGTCGGCGACGGAACTACCACCGTCGTCCTTCTTGCTGCCCAACTACTGAAGGAGATCAAAGGGTATATAGAGGAAGACGTGAGCCCGCATATCATTATGAAGGGTTTCCGCCGAGCGGCCCAGCTTGTGCGTGTTCTCTTGCTCCCTGCTTTCCCCATTAATTCACCTTTTATTCAGTGCATTGATCGCATAAAAGAGATCCAGATAACTGTTGATCATTCAAATCCCGAGTAAGGCCGCTGCGTCTTGGTGCTGAATCTACGCTGAACCGCACGCTTCAGAAAGTTCCGCTCTCTCTTACTCAAGTGCGCTTCCACGTCGATGTCATCAAAGCTCATACATTCAGAAAAACCTTTCTTCTCAAAAATGGTCGTGGATGCTGTGCTTTCTCTCGATCAGGATGAACTGGACGAATCTCTCATTGGCGTGAAGAAAATTCCCGGGGGTGGCATGCAAGACTCTCTTCTCATTCGCGGTGTATCGTTCAAAAAGACTTTCACTTATGCTGGCGCGGAGCAGCAACCCAAATCCTTTACTCATCCCCTCATTCTCTCGCTTAATGTGGAGCTTGAGCTAAAAGCAGAAAAGGACAACGCTGAAGTCCGTGTGGATGCTGTTGCTGATTACCAGGCGATCGTTGATGCGGAGTGGGAAATCATCTACCGCAAGCTGCAAGAAATCGAGAAGACTGGCGCGAAGGTCGTGCTGAGCAAGCTTCCCATCGGGGATTTGGCTACTCAATGGTTTGCCGATCGGGACATCTTTTGTGCTGGGCGTGTTCCTGCTGGAGATCTTCGAAGAGTTGTGCAAGCTGTTGGTGGCTCAGTTCAGTCAACCACCTCCGATATCCGCCGTGAGCACCTTGGAACCTGTGGCACGTTCGAGGAGCGACAAATCGGTGGCGAGCGGTACAACGTCTTGGAGGAGTGCCCCAATGCAAAAACCTGCACAATGATCCTTCGCGGTGGTGCTGAACAATTCATAGAAGAAGTGGAACGGAGTCTACATGATGCGGTGATGGTGGTGAAGCGCGCGGTGAAGAATGGGGAAGTAGTTGCTGGTGGTGGTGCCATTGAAGTACGTGCGCATCTTATTGACTCGAGTCACCGCGAATGACCTCCGTTTAGATGGACCTATCTGCTTATATGCGGAAGCATGCGCTTTCAATTCCGGGAAAGCTTCAGCTCGTTCAGATTGCATTCGCGAAGGCGCTCGAAATTATACCCCGGCAGATCTGTGACAATGCTGGTCTCGACTCGACTGACATCTTAAATAAGCTTCGCATGAGACACGCACACGGCGAGAAATGGATTGGCGTTGATGTGGACGGACCTGATGGTGTCCGTGACAACTTGGAGGCATTCGTCTGGGAGCCTAGTCTGATCAAGGTCAACGCCATCAGCAGTGCAGTGGAAGCTGCGTGCTTGATCGTTTCCGTGGATGAGACTGTCAGGAATCCCCAGAGCGAGGCAGTAAGTTGACTTTCACTTGGTGATGATTCCGATGATTCACCACTGCGACCCCATGTAGCCCGATGCAGGCCCCAAAATGCCACCCGGTGCTGCACAACGAGCGCTGCGAGGGCGGGGAAGGGGCGGAATTCCGCGGCGATGAGGATGACCGGTTAGGGTACCAGCATTGTTTGCACACAAATTATCATCCAAGAAGATCGCTTTGAGAATCAATTGTCTGAAAGACCTTACAGTATCAAACATCCAGGATATTTTCCAAACTCTGTTGTGTGCAGGTATCACATACAGCGCATGTTACGTTAGTTTCTCGCATAGCCATGTGCAATCCCTCAAGTTCTCGGCTTCACTGATGTACGTCACTGATGTACTCATAGGCCGCTCGCCAGCATTACCCTCTCGCTGAAAGCTTTCGAACAACAGACCTCGACATCGCGAACAACACCACAGTCTTTTGTCTTTGTCGACGTGTTCCTCCAGCTGGGGTGTGTCTTCGAGGTGTCCCTCTTGTCTAGACTCGGAGACGGTCTCTCCTTCTCACTGACTCGGGTTGTCCTACCGTTAGCTGTCATTGACAATTTAAAGAGAGATCCGGAGATGTGGACTTGGATGTCAAAGCAGCGTCCCATCGGTCTCACGCTGTCGAACCTTCGCTTCCATTGCCTCATTTGCCAACTCCAAGGCCATCACCAAGTTAAATCGATGTCCACATTTGGTGTCGAGCGTATCACATAAATAGACAACGTTGTGTCGTCTGCTTAGATGGCCTGTCACATCCCCCCGAAGGTTTGCCATGTCGGTTGCACCACATACCGTCGAGACGTCTGTGACGTTTACTCGAGATGAAGAGGCCCATGATAAGAGCTCCGGTGGGGTCTCTCTGGAGGACGCGCCTCTTCCTCTCTTTTTGTCAGTCGACGGAGATGGATCCGGGAGGGGTTTCTGGTGCTGGACGGCAAAGCATGGCCTTGACGCGGTTGCAACGCAACCCTCCGTCTTCGATGACCCCGTTACTCTCGAACTGTATCGTCCACCGCCAAGCTACGAGAACACGCATCGCTTCGATCCGAACGCGCGCTGGACCTTTCGCGAAGAGAGGGTACGTTACAAGTGGCCTAACCACCTTTTCCCTACAATTAGCTATCTTTTAAATCAGCACATCGTGCGGAAGATCGACCTCAAGATCATGTTCTGGGCCTTCATCATGTTTTTCGCTCTAGACCTCGACCGTAGCAACATATCCCAGGCAAACACAGACAACTTCCTAGAGGACCTCCACCTGACGACTGACGACTTCAATCTTGGGAATACCCTATTCCGCCTGGCATTCCTCTCCGCGGAGCTACCTTCACAGCTGGTCTCAAAGCGAGTCGGCCCAGATGTTTGGATACCAAGCCAGGTATGGTCTCCTAATTTGTCAAATGTCTTAGCTTTCACAGTGCGCCATAGATGGTTCTATGGAGCGTAGTATCGTGGAGTCAATATTGGTTGTCAGGAAGAAGGTCATTTCTTGCCACACGGTAAATCATGTGCCTCTGTGTTTGGGAAAGCCAACCTTTATGAAGGTTCTTACTTGGCCTCCTACAAGGAGGCTTTATTCCGGACATCGTCCTTTACCTTTCGTACTTCTATACGAAAACAGAACGTAGGTGTTTCTCGTATCTCAGAATGCACTCAGTGACACCCAATAGTGCCAATCCGACTTGCATGGTTTTGGATCTCAAATTACATGACCCAAATTGTCGGTGCCTTCTTGGCTACGGGCATCTTTCGACTGCGCGGACATAACATTGCAGGATGGAGGTATCTTTTTCTCATCGAGGGCATTTTCACCTGTTTGTGTGGCTTATTGTCCTTCGCATTGATGCCTCCTGGCCCGACGCAAACGAAAACATGGTTTCGACCAAAAGGTTGGTTCACAGAACGGTGAGCGGACTCTTTCTCCCTTCGTATGTGCTTTGTTGTCGACCATCTCGCAGAGAAGAGGTCATCATCGTGAACAGAGTGCTGCGTGACGATCCATCCAAGTCAGATATGCACAACCGCCAAGGGTTGACGTCGAAGATGATATGGCAAGCTCTTTGCGATTGGCGCATGTGGCCCCTGTACATCCTGGGAATGACGCACCTGAGTAAGTAGCCCGCGCTTGAGTTCCATACAAGATATTCTAATTTTATTTCTTTTTGTCCCTCTCGACAGTACCGGTTGAAACCCCTCAAGTTTATCTTACCCTCTCCCTCCGTAACCTTGGATTCAACACGACACAGTCCAATCTTCTGAGCGTTCCCGCATACATAGTGGGAGCTATCGGCCTACTTGCTACCTGCTACCTCAGCGAAGTGATTAGTAGTCGCGTGCTTTCGACCGTCATCCTCCAGTTCTGGGCCTTACCACTACTTATCGCGCTTTACACGTTCACCGAACACACCTCACAATGGGTTTACTTTGCTGTAGTCTCTCTAATTGTTGGTTTCCCCTATGTGCATCCCATCCAGGTTGCCTGGACGTCCCGCAACTCGAACAGCGTCAGAACGAGAACGGTCTCAGCCTGCGTGTATAATATCTTCGTGCAGGCTGGCTCCATTATCGCCGTAAGTGAAAGTACATTCACTGCTGATACATTCCAGTCCTGACAAACTGTCAGGCGAATATCTATCGGGCAGACGATATGCCTCTTTGTGAGTCCTCTTTTGATTGGCCATGCTAACTAAAGCCTATGAATATACACAGACAGAAGAGGCAACCGAGTTTTAATCGGGATATGCGCAGCAAATACTGTTCTTTATCTCCTCACCTTTCTCTTCTACCGTAGCTTGAACCAACGCAGGGAGAAAATATGGACGTCAATGACACCGAAAGTATGGGTCAGCCACTCTTTGAAACCTTTCATCTGACATGATTTCTACAAGCAACGGGCAGAGTATCTTAAAACTACGAAGGATGTCGGGAACCAGAGGTTGGATTTTCGTTTCGCGTATTGAATAATGAATTTTCGCGCTATGTCTTATGGTCTCAAAGAGTAATCAGTGCACTGCACGTAGTAAGGCTGACTAGTAAAGGGCTTGACGGTTCAGACGTCCAAGACTGACAACCGTATCGTATGTTGCTCTCCAAACTGGAACGACCCGATACCAATCCAGCTGGCCTCACACGTAAAAATGGCAACTCCGTGGGACCGGGACACCAGCCATCACCTTCTTTCCTTACCCGAAGGACGACGCTTGACCTTGAAACACAGCACTATACTAGCAATCCCACGGAGAGCGTGGGCATGTCGCTACCATGACGAGCCTTTTATTGCGCGCCCTTTGCAACACCGCATCCAAGCTACCGCCATCTGAAAAACGCATGCTCTCAGTTTACGTCCGACTTGTCATCCCAGAGGACAGCGAAACACTTGAGCACATCAATGACACTTAACTAAGCACAGAGGATATGATCAAATCACAACTCGACATGAGCCGGCCGAGACAGACTATTCGCTGACCACGCCGCGGTGTAAATAGCCAGTCACCGAATAGTTCGGTGCTGGTCTACAACTCGAATGCCTTATAATATGAGTACCTATGCTACCATAAAATGGCGCTTGGGAACCTTTTTACTCCGGATCTTCGCCCGCCGCAGGCTCTCCTTCATTCGCCGCATATGGTCCTTCGGGTCCATGAACTTGGTACCGACGTCAATAAACCTGATGGCAGGCCGGCCAGTGCCAGCACCACTCGTGCTCATGACTTCCATCCCACTGTCATCCAGGAGACCAAGGGCTACATCATTGGACTTGGCAGACTCCTCAGACCGTCCATGTCGTTTAGCGTCTTCGCGTGCCTTTTTTAAAGCAGCGGGGAGAACAGGCTCCTAGTGGTGCGGGGTAATTGACAAGGAAGGATAAGCGGGTGCATGAGAATCACGGACCTGGCCTTCGACAACTGGTTCCCAGAACATGCGTTGGTATCGAGTACGCGCTTCATCATTCTCTTCAGCTTGATCCAGAGCGTCAGCCTCAACCGTGCTAATCCGGCTTTCTACCCAATGCTCGTGAGTCTTGTGCTTGCTGGCGTCGTACGTGACGCCGAGAATTTGCTCCATCCCTTTGAGAAATTTGGTTTCAAGAGGCTTACCCTGATTTCCGATCAGCGCAGGTTTGACAAAGTTGAGACTCGATAGGGCTATACCTCCTGAAAGAGTTAAAGTTAGCACACTCTTCCTATATGAATGAGGGCATAAAGTCATGTGAAAAGCGATAGTATAACCATAGTGATGTCTTCAAGACTAATCTTTGTAATCATTCTGCCAGAAAAATGTGGCTAGAGAGACTAGTCAGGGAGGACAAACCTTTATCCAGCTCTCCTCGAGACCCTTCAGCCGTAGGATGGCATCCACACGTTTGATGCTTAGGTGATATCGACTGGCAAGGTTGCGCACAGAATTGGCCTTTGGGTTGGCCATGAAAGCCTGATATAATGTATTTCGGAGAGCATCCGAAACTGGCGTTGGGGGCTTGAACGATGGGTTTAAAGGGAAGGGCTAATAAAGCAAATAGAATGGGGAGTAAGCGGTTGGTTCGGTATTAGTACACAGACGGAGACGAACTCAACTACTTTGCCTCCAAGCCAATTACGTGGCCGATGCGGTTTCTCGAATTGCTTGCCGATAGTTTCTTTCCAGACAGCCCACGTTGGGTCCCTTGGGGCAGACCAGTCGCCTCCGCCTTGCTCCCCGTCTTTTCTCTCCGTTGTGGCAGAAGGAGCCACACGAGAAGTCGAGTATGAGAGCCGCAAGGGTTTAAGCCTTGTACATTGGCGAGGAAAAGAGGAGGGAAGGTGACAGCGGCCCAACATGTTGTGTCTTTGCGTCGCGGTCGGCGGCGGCGAATGCGCAAATTCGGTTGGTGCACGTGAAAACTTGAGGGCAGGTTTATACGTGTTTATACGCTCAGAGAGACAGACATGCAGCCAACGATGCCCTCTTTCAGCACAACCTTGGATCCGGCTCTATTCAACCTTTTACAAGCTTACTCCTCTCTGAAGAACCCGCGGTTGTTATCGTTTCCTTCCCACCTCCGATTTCCCCAAGTACATGACTTCGTGCTGTCTTATATTCTCCTTAACTTGCACCTATTACAATATCCTCCATCACATACGTACCAACTGTCTTTCTGGAAGTGGGTAATCGAGCACCTTGAACTACTGTTGGGTGATGAGGCAGGTGCACTCCTTCCCTTCATGAGTTTATCAATTACCTTTGCGTAGGAAGATGCTGAGATCGACCAACGTGTGTATGACCGATTAGTTTCCTTGGTGGCAATCAGCAAGCCTGCGTATGTTTCTCGAGTATACGAGTTACCAATCATCTTCCGAACGACTTTGTAGGGCTTATGACGTTGCACCGCCACCTCCGTCTTTTGTTACTTATTACTGGAAGCCTTGCCCACCCGCATCAACTGACACCATCTCCTCGACGGAATACCGTTTTGTCACTCTATTCGAGTCTCGCACTACTATTGAGAGTGGTACTACTGGGCTTCGGACATGGCGCGCCAGTTTCGTGCTGGCTCAATTCCTCATTCAAAACCCAAGTATGAAGTGTGCTACCCGTCTCTTCGCAGTATTTACCCCCGCTTCCCAGCCGTCGTGGTCAATAAATCCGTGCTTGAACTTGGCTCCGGTGCCGGGTTTCTCGGTCTTATGGTAGCTGATATTCAAGTTAGTAGTGGCGAGACGACAGAGCTTCTCGCCCTGCACCTTACCGACGTTAATGGGGACGTCCTGAGGCGGTGCCACGAAAACACTCAACTCCCATGCAGTAGGCCCGCTGCCTGTGTTGTTAGGGTGCAACTAAGCTATTCCAGATGCATCTCACCGTCACGGAAATCTGTCTGTCAACTCACTGGACTGGTATGATGCACTCGCACGGGATCGTGTCCCTTTCGTCCAAGCACTTTCAAGCAGCATGAAGCCCGATATAATACTCGGCGCAGACATCGTGAGCAATCTTTCACTTGTGGCTACTCAAGTGACACCCTCGCGCGCAGCTGTATCATCCAGACATGATCGCCCCATTTCTTGCTACCCTCAATATCGCGCTGCAGGCGTCAAAATCTCCAGAGGGTGGAATAGCATACCTCGCGCTGACAGTCCGCAATGCCGATCTACTAAACTCGTTTCTCCTCGCACTATGTGGGTCAAAAGTCCTTCGTTTACACCTGTTGATCAATCATCTTATGTTCCGGTCCTCAGCGGACCATAACTTGTCAGCCGAAGAACTGCCACACTTCGATCGTGACTGTAGCTTCGCATTTTCGGAACAATCTGAAGGTGTTGACCAACAAGTCAGAATTTTTAAAGTCATACTCCATTCATTCATGTGTACACCACAATACGTGACTTTATCCCAACCGACTAAGTAAATTAACAACTTACTGTCGAGCACACAAAAGTAAATGTAATATATAATATAAACGAATGAGATGCGCAAAACGGATAGATGTCGCTGAAAAGAACGTGCATCTACCACCGTGACCATGTAGGGCTTTTTATTGGCATAGACTTGATTACTTCGAAAATTTCGAATAGCCGAATAGGTGTGAGGCCATCAGTTGCTTGGGTATCAGGCAGAATGACGTGAGGTGTTTGTTCTCCCGACTCTCCATCGCTTTCGGACTCGGAGTCCCATTCAAACAGGTCCATCTCAGGCCAGTTGAACCGCTTACGTCGGAACCTGCAAACGATGCCCAGTGGAATAAGGTCGCCGAAGATGGAGAGAAAAACTTACATCGCGTACTGCCAGAGCGCATCATCCAAAGCTTCACGCCATATAGGAGGTCGTCGGAGTTCCTCGAGGTGCGCCTCCAATGCGCGCTTTGAGCTTAGAAGCGAATCTACGTGCTTGTTCGAATGCATGTCAAGCTCGGTCGGCGACATTGGGAGGAATGTCATGGGATGGGATGTACCCCTCGAAGACGTGTACACCACGACACCAGGCGGCTGATAAGGCGCACCGACCGGAGATAGTTGTGCCACGCCCATCAGACTCGCGGCCTTTTTGCTCAACACGGGTGGTAGGCTCGTCAAGGATAGACACTCGGCAGGGGGGGGAGCTGGCGGTGTCGTTGGGAGCTTCCCGAACGTCTTGCTGGGCTTGTCTGGGCCCCAATCGATGGTAATGCTGATTCCAAACTCACGCTTCTTGGGTGTTTTCTTCGGCGGCGGCTTGACTCGACCTCGCGTCATAAAGTCCTGTGATGGAAGACACACGTGGACGCTGGAGACCTTGACCTTGCTTTTGCTGCCGAATCGCCTCCGAATGGCGTGCGCGAGGATGGTGCCGGGTTGCGGATGGACACCGTACCTCCGTGCGAGCATGTCGAGGTAAAGTCTCTCGACGTCACCGCAGTTGCGCATTTCGGCCTCCCAATCTTCGTATGGACTTTTCTTGGGTGCTTCACGGATATTGGAGTGGAAATCGTGTTGGCTTTTTGATGGCGTAAAAGTACAGCTGACAGGAGTCTCTGGACCAAGGGACGAAAAGCAGAGCTGATCGTGTATAAGTTCTAGGCGACCTCCTGGGCAAAGAACACGATGGACTTCTGAGAGCACAAAGTCCCAACGCTCTCCCGGGATCGCTGCCACTGCACTGTTCAAACGCACGTAGTCAAAGGTGTTGTCTGAAAATGGGAGCTGTTCTGTGATGCTAATCGAAATGCACAATCAGCGGATCGTCGGAGGTGCAGCTAAGTAGCTCATGTACGGCATACGTACAAGTTATGACAGAGAAGTTTTACATTCTCTGTGCCCTGCCCTGGAAGTAGAGCCTTCTCTCTGTTGGTGGAAAGTGGGATATTGACTCCAGTAATTTTGGTTCCGTTGGCTCCCCACACCTGCGCAGCATGTGCGACCCAGTGGCCGTCCCCGCAGCCAAGGTCGAGGGCGTTCTGAACAGGCAATGAGGCAGTAATGGGGAGAAATGATGGAGAGCGATCTTTCGTTAGCTTTCGCATCAGCTCGTATGAGTGAAGTTCACTCGACAAAATTTCAACCATTCGACTAGTGCTCGAAACTACACTTGCTACTCACCTTCCAGGAGTGACATTGTTGTGTAGCATAGAGTATGATACGTCATTGCGCGGGTATATACCGTAATTGACGCCATGAATGATATTGTAATAACGGTGCTCGTCTTGGGTTTCGGCGAGAAAAGATTTGATTGGAGAAAGTCCAAGGAATGTAATGGAGGGAACGGGGGGCAGCTCTACCGGGAGCTGGGAGGCGGGACGGCTATCGGGTTTGATTTGAGGGCGCAAGGTAAGGGGAGAATAAGTAGAAACCAATGTAGGATGTTTCGATGCGTTATCTGGGCAGAGAGAAAATTCCGTTGAGGAAGGATTGCCCGGGCGAGGTCGCTTCGCCACGTTAAATGAATGTGTTGCCATGGGGGTGCCAGCACTGGGGCGAGGACGCTTCACCGTGGCCAGTGACATGCGATACTGGTGGGGTATAGAATCTTCTATCACCTAGTGTTAGTTCAGGGCAAAGATAACTTAGCCGCGAGACGTATGGTAGGTCGGTCAATTATCTGGGAGAAGGGGAAGCCAGGAGGAAGAGGGGGAAATGACTCGGTCGACTTTTTAACATGCGCTTTGGTGCCAACATGAAACCAATGGTAGAGAGGCACGCACCAACCGTAAAGTGGCAAGGTCAATTGTGGGGAAAGCAACCACAAGAGCGACTCAGAAAAGCTCGGAAAAGCCACTTTACGAGGCGGCATCACAAAGCACAAGTTGGCCTGGACCTTAACTGGCTGTGGAATGTGGTAGTCAATGACTGGGAAAAAAACTCACAGGTCCTGGGCACAGAAATGTAAATCTTATAGAAAGAACATCTTGATCAGTGAAGCGTCGATGGCAGCATAAGGGTTAAGCAAAAGGTATGAATTGTCTTTTAGTTCTGAAGACGTGACATTGAACATAGTCTATAGCTGGCTACGGAGCTGCGGTCACCACAAAGCGTAGCGTTTTTGCATGTAAGAATTAGCCGACTGACTGGGGCATTGACAAGGCTACAACACTGGGCACCAAATCGGCCATCAGATCTCGTGGGAAGGGCAAACGGCACAACAGTCGCTTTAGTCATCGTCCTTGGTAGGTGGAGGTCCACATGGTTGAAGCATTCGCTTGGTTTTCCTTCTATCAGCATATCTTCCGATGCATATTTTTAAACGGAACAATACCTCTGTCATCTCAAATTTGATACGCCCAGTAGCCTCCCCATCAGCGATGGCGAGATAGGACGTGAGGCTAGGATGTCCGACAATAGATGCAAGCGTATCGCGGTGTTGGTGTGTCAGCCACTCACTGTAATGGAGTCGATGAGAATCAGGAGCGGAACGGTTAAAGGACGTACTATTTGCTCAGATCTGCGTGACCTGCAAGCGATATCAAGTCAAGGACAAAGAAGAACACGTACAACGTATTACTTACCAGTGCCGGTATAACGAGCGTGGACTAAAGGGTGATGTGAGAATATTAGCCAGCGAAAAAGTCGGGTGACTTACGATGCTCCAGCTGAGTATTTGCGGTGTATCTTAACTCGGATGACTGTCGAATCAAACGATACCAATGAACGCAGCGCAGGACGAGCTTGGATGAACGAACCATGATTGATGTTCAAGCAAGTGATTGTTTATGCATGCTTGTTGCGAATATATGCTAGCGCTACTGTACAGTCATCCACGCGAGCGATAATACTACGTGCCCTCCCCCGTGTCTGCAAGCCCCTGCAACCTTGCCATCAGCGTCTCAACTCGTTTCGCAGCGTAGATTGGACTCGTCGAGGACAAGAGATCATCCAAAGTCTCGTAGAATCTCTCTTGCACCATCACCTGGAATAGTCAGTTTAAATCGACAATCGACGTGACCCTGTCCCCAAACCTTGTAGCCGGCATACGACAAGACCACGTTGATGGTCTTGCCCTCTAGTAGAGTAACAATCGCCTCCGCCTCATTCTCAGTGAAGCGAGTTACTTCTGAGTGGGAAATCCCGAAGGCCTGCTCGTTCAGAGCCTGCGCAAGCTCGCGTCGATAGAATTCAGCGATTTCATTTTGCTCGCTCATGAGTGATACGATGGCCTTTAAAAATGGAAGGCAAAGATGAGAACTGCGAAAAAAAAATTATAAGGGCGTTGAGCTTTCGAGAGTGTGAAAAGAGTGGTGGCATGACCCCTGCTTTTTCGCTTTTCCAGATTAGATTCGCTCGTCATGTCGTCGTCGGACGACACGACCAAAATCAAAAGGAAGCTCTCGACACTCACGAGCTCGCTTCATGACCTCGAAACTAACCTAGCTGAACTATTGTCCCAATCCCTTCCGGAACTAGTCCTTGATCTCGACACGATCCAGCAAGCAAAATTGCAGGTTGTCATTCCCTACCTTGCGTACGACCTCGTCTTCGGTCCGTCACAAAACTCTCATCTCTCTCTACACGCGGTTCCACCAACAGGCATGACTTATAGTCTACCTAAAGACAAGAGGTCTAGACCCGAAAACACATCCAGTAATTGCAGAGCTCGTGCGTACAATTTTTTTTGTTTTGGTAGTGTCAAAAGTGCTAAGGTCATCCTTTAGGACAGAGTGCGACAATATTTCGATAAAATCAAGGATGCAGAGGATCCTGCCAAACGTCCGTTTTTGCTTTCTCTTACGCGTTACGTACTCTATAATAAACTTATCTGCTTATCAACGATTCCCGTACAGGCCAACTTGCAGTCGACAAAGCCGCCGCAACCCGCTTCATCAAGAACGCCATCGCTCAAGCCAAGGACACAACATCAAACAAAGTCTCCGGCCCCGCTACCCACATACGCTTCGACAATGACGAGAGCGAGGATGCGGATGGCCGGGCGCACGACGTTCGCGTTCCCGCAAAAGTAACGGAAAAGATGCTCGACCGCGAGAAATATCACGAGGCGCTGCGGGAGGATGATGCGGCGGCAAGCGAGGATGACGGCGAGACTTGCAGGTGATCGACGATGAGGAACCCAATGACGCGGACGCGGGTAGACTACCGTCCGATAACGCGTCTTCTCCCAGTCCGCCTCAAGTGCAAGCGTCCGAGTTTGAGGCTACTGCTCTCAACAAGGATAAGGGTAAGGGTAAGGCCAACGAGGCCGTGGGTACCCTATGCCACCAGACGTTCCTCCCTCCTCTGAGACTGCCGCCGGGAAGCGAAGGCGGCCTGCCATGGATTTTTTTGCAGGTTTGTCCAGTCTCACCAGCCCCCATATTCCATCTAACCCCAACTTTTACTTTCCGCAGGCTATGGCAATGGCCCAGATACTCGCTCTTCTGTGGCGTTCACCGAGACCGGTTCTACGCCTGGCGCGGCGCGATCTGGCGCGAAGGTTCGAAGAGTTCATATAGAGGACATCAGTGCCGAGGCCTCGAGTGGCACTAACACGCCTCTTGCAGGCGGAGAGCAGAAGGGCAAGGTGAAAAAATCGAGGCGATCTAAAAATGGGTAGCCTCGTGATCTTGTCTGATAGTTATAAGCATTGTTATTCTGTTATCGTTAGATATAGTACATTCATTTGCCAAGATAATGAACGCATTACAACATACATACATAAAACTAAACCAGCAACTCTGAGATAGTACAACTTAAAATACGTGAGTTCGTGATTGTTTGTGCTTGGTGGGTGTTCAAAAAACAGAAGCTTTACATGATTGTACATCCTTCTCGTTCACTGTTTATGTCTGAAAGGTTTGGGGAATTAGTTCCAGACGAGCGTCTCCCCCCTGGAGACCACCACCTCGATCGCAGCGGGAGCGCATCCTCGATAATGGAACTCCCGGAAGAGGGATCGGCATCACGGCGCCGCCAACCTTTACGGCGCTTGCTGCGTGCAGCAGCGACTGCGTCGACAGTCTGCCATGAAGCAAACGTCTTAAGCACAACGCGCTGCGAGTCGCATTCATCCTGGCCTACGCCGAGGCCCTCATCGTCGCGCCCATCAAGGTATGCCAGCCGACGTGCTTCATATGCTCTCCAGCCGAGTCGAGGGCGTGTCGAGCCAGCAAGATCTGTGACGACGGCCTCGCTCATCGAGCGGCAATCAATCGCGACCATGGTCGCGTCTAATGTACTCCTATCGCGCGCTAGCTTCACGAATTCTTTTATAGCGACTGCTGAAATCCGTGTACTGTCTGCCTCCAGAACACGGAGACGGGCGCAGTTCCGCATTAATGCAAGGAAGGCGTCGTTGCTGAGTTGGACAGCGTAAGAGACGATGAGATGCTCCAAGGCATGACCAGGTACGCGATCGTTCCGCTTGGTATCGTCGGAAAGTGGATACGGAGTAATGGCATGGAGTACATTGTCCGTTATGTCGATTGCGTCCTCCAGATCGAGCTTCCGGAGGTTAGGTAGCGTTTCTAGCAGTCGGATGATACCATCATCCTTGAGCTCTCCTCCAATTCCTCCGAGCTCCAACAACTCCAACTGGGGCATGGCATATGCTAGATGGGAGCAAGCTATGTCCGTGAGAAGAGCGCAGGATGAAAGCGACAGATATCTGAGACGAGTGATCCGCCGTCGGTAGCGTCGACCTTCATTGGGGTTTCGACCAGCTTGCCATGGTGTAAGAGAGATTGAGTCAAGGGCAAAGTCTTCTCGACACGCGACGAATGCGTCTATGGACGAATTGTGAAGGTCCCTGCAATAACTCAAGTCCAATACTTCGAGGTAAGGTGCGGCCTTCCCCAGGGCAGACATTGTACCGTCGGTAATGCCTTTCAATCCTGATAAACGCAACTCGATTAAAGGAAGTAGCTTGGCACGCTTGACAGCAGAAGACCCAAAGAATCGGATGCCAGCTCCTGTGAGATTCTTGCATCGACTCAGATCCAACGACTCAAGCCGCGGACAGTGTTGGGAAAGGATTTCGCAAGTCTCGTTAGTGACTGCTGACACGCCCTTCAAAGATGCGGTTTCTAGAAATGGGCTTTGAATCAAGAGATAGTGGAGAGATGCTGTCGTAACCGTTGAGCAACCGCACATGTTTAGATAGGTGAGTTGATTGTGACGGGGGGTAACCTCCACACCGTGTATCACGGACAGATAGTCTGTCAAGCTCTGCAGAGTGGACGGAAGCAGACTTCTGTGGCCCGAGAGATTAAATGAGGTGATAAATGACCCAGCGGACTCCACGATGCGCAGTAAATGGGAACTAGTCATCTTCGTGAAGGGGCGAAGGTCCAAGTTACTCCATAGTTGTCCATCGCCAATAAGAGTCGACCATGCTTTACAAACCTACTCGCAGGATACGTTGGCCGTGAATATCACAGAGGGATAGATCGTGTGCTCACTCTTTTCAACCGCATAAGCTCCCGTACCCCTTGATCGCGACCCACCCACTTATGCCTCGAAGCTTTGTTTGCGGTCCACCTGCCCTCGCAAACTCTTCGTGCATGGTCTTCCTCACAAATTTCTATGAGGAAGCGGAATATACGTAAACGGAGCTCCGGTGGTAGCATGCCATCAAATAAGTCAGGGGGGTTGAGAATGCGTATGGGCATGAACATATCTGTGTTTGTGGGTGAAACCAAGTCGAACGGATGGGGTAACGGGAACGGATCGGAGTAGGAACGGCCATTCATCGCCTTGCGAGTACGTTCCTCGGCGGCAGGTCGTGTCGCAAAGTAGACAGGATAGTGGTGCTGCAGCGCAGTTGGTGGTCCTGCATCAAAGCGGTCGAGGACAAGATAGGGAGATGACCCTGCTTTGGACTTTTCCTTTGAGCGCGACTTGAAGTCCCGCTTCCATGCAGCCAAGCAGCTACCAGCATCGACGGCATCCAGATCGAATGGGACTTGCACTCCAACTCCGGGAGACCCCGGCACGGATCGCGCTTGACGTCTACCCGAGAAGGAATGTTTGGGCGAGCGATCAAAGGGTATCCTTGACGATTCAATGTTCACTCTTGTACGCATAGAAGACGAGACGAGACGTTCGGGATGGCGGGGGGACGGATTAGAGAAAGACCGTCGTCGTGGTAACGCAGGGTCAAGGAGGGGGGCCGCGCCATGTGCGGTTGAGTTTCGAAGGACAGGAGGAGTGTAGGAGGGAGACTCATGTTCGATATGTTGGGGATGCAATGAGCCATAGGAAGAGGGGCCTGGCTCGGAGATGAGACTGGGGGATGGACAGATGTCAAACATTATAGGGGGGAAAGTGAGGGGCGGGAGAATCGGAGGGGCGTCCCTGCCTTTCCCTTTGTCAAGGTAAGGCAGGTCTGTATCGTAAGGTATGCAGTCCAGATCATGATGAGGAGTTAGCTTCTGGGAGGTAATAGTAAGGTCATTTCGAATAATGGGGGGAGAAGATGGTCCAGGATGGGATGACTCGGGAGAGTTGCCTGAGTCGAGTGACATAGAGAATAGGTCGTGTTGCACGTTTTCAGCCACACTGGAGGGGATCTCAAGGGGGGCAGACCGACCCTTTCCTTTCTGCTCGGGGTGGGATAACTGCTCTGTAGTGATACTTGGACTTGTGGATGACGAGATATAATGGGGAAACAGATTGTTGAGTTCCCACTCCGTGGGATTCATTGGGGGGCCAAATGGGGGCGTGAGTGAAGCTTGAGTATGAAAGGAGGGGGCTTATGTAGGTGGAGGCGGGGTGTCGTTATCGATTTCGCGCCGATGGCTCGTGGCCTAAGGCATACGAGAGCAGGTAATGTGTAAGATACAAGGGGGTGAAGAGGCAGGCTAGAAGAAGAGAGTGATACAGAAGAAGAGAGCAAGATGGAGGCAGATGTTCAGAGATCAGGCATGTCAACTCGGGGCCGGCTCAGGCTCCAGTGGGATGCGGAGGGCGTCAAAGAAAGCGAGCAAGATGCTCAGCGCGGTGACGCCGGCGCCGGCCAAGTGAGGCTTGCAACGACGGACGACATGAATTGCTTATTCTGGCCACTTCACCCCCTTCGCTCTCACCCACTCTTTATCACTTTGCCATGCTCTCCCTCTCCTTGCCACTCTGCAGCATCCTGTCAAACGCCAGTTCGACATGCGCAAAGACAACGTAGCAAAAGGTGTATTACACAACGCCTGCAACGAATAACATGCAACAAGCCAAAGGTGCAGATTAGAATCCGATCTTCGTATAACTGTGTACTCCAAGGAAAGGTGCCCTAAATTCGAAGAAAAAATACAATCTGGGGCCCAGGTGACTCCGACAATCGCTCAGGGGCGGCGTGCGAAGCAGAGGTACAAGAAATAAGTGTGTCTGAGCAGTCAAGACGCTTCAGCCTTTGGATTCTCCCTGGAGACTTTCCAGTTAGCTGTTGCCAGCTTGAACCTGATTTATCATTCAGGCAACATTGGATCACCCGGGCGTATTCGGCTCACCTGGCCTGGTGTGACATGTCTGGTTCGTCCTCCTTCAGACGTGCCATTTCTGTTTGCATGAATTTATTATACGCGGTAAGCTTCTTGCGCCCTCCGCCACCCGAGGACCTTGCTGTGGTAAAGTGAGCTAACTATCAATACCTTTCGTCAGGCACGACAACGCACCTTTCCTCTCTGGCTTTTCGCTTGCCGCCTTCTTTTCTTTGGGCATCGACAGGCAAGTGGACCGGTTAGGGTTGGTTAATCAAATGAGTGAACCTAGACAATGCGGTTGATGCGTGACGAAAACGGGCAAATGAAGAACAGCTGTTGGGACTGGGCAAAATTAAGAGGCAAGACGGAGAAAACTCACCGAGAGGAGGAGGGAGTAATATGGGGAGGGAGGAAAGAGATTAGGGGGGAGCGTAAAGGGGGTCCATATAATTCGTTCTTTATACACATCGTCTCCACCACAGTTCGAATCTCAAGCTTCGATCGAGATCTCCGCGCGTTGGGGAGGCCCTCGGTCACCCCCTCGACTGTCGTCTCACTAAGCGGTGTTGATACGACCACGGGGTCCTTGACTGGATGAATGTATTGTATGTATTATGTATTATACTGCATTTACCACAAGTTCATCAACCTGGCAACAAATCCAGTTACCAGCTACTCATCTTGGCCATGCCCAAACAATGTAAACGCGCCTAATTTGATCTCACGCCGTAAGAACCCTTGTATCCTTCCATCTCACAGGTTGGCCTCCTTTGAGCTCGCCGCTGCACCTCCAACACCCGCAATGCTCTCAATGATGCTGCCCCCGCTCACCATGCCAGTTGTCGCAATCAGAAACTTTCGGCCTGACAGGAATTAGGTTGAGCCAACACCTCACAAACGTTCAACAAATGACTAATTTACCTCGTGTTTGACAACCTGCCCACCGAAGAGCAGCGATCTCTGTATACGTACATCCACCGAGGAAAAAAACTACGGTGGTTGTTATTCGTTCCCCGAGGCAGAGACTAAATGAGACACGGCGTTCAGGTGACAGGAAAATCCCGCGATCAGTTTGGCCACTTACGCAAAGTGGTGCCGACTCGGTTCGTCGCCTCCGCTCCTTTAAGCGTGATGTCAAAAGTCCTGCCCCAATACCTTCGATGACGTCTTCAAATCCCTTGAATCCGACAATAGGATGCGCTTGTGTTGGTCCTAAAAGCGTCGATTTACCCTTTTTTCCATCCTCTTCTGGTGCCCCCTCTTTGCTTTTGGCGGGATTGCTGAGGACGCCCCCTTTTTGCGCCACGCATTGGACAAGACGAATGCTGATGGGTGCATATCCAGAATACACGTAACTAATATCGTTCTCCAATTCATCGAGTGATTCATTGCCGTCAATCAGTAGGCGTAATGACTTCCGCAAAGACGTGTATGGGTATTTCGCGCTAGAAACAGCCGCAGGCATCGACGAGGGCAAGGGATTCGGGAGCAGAATAGCCAAAGGAGGAGCAGCCAAGGAAAGTAGCAGAGGAAGATGGCTATACCCGTAAGCCTGAACTGCCGTTAGGGGATTGTGAACGCAAGATAGGAAATAACCAACCTGCAAGACCTCTTTTTTCATATTCTCAAGTGTTTTGGCTTTAATTCCACCCGCAGTAATGCTGGCAAGACAAAGAAGTCGAATCACGATTTGCATCTCTGCCCCTTGCGCAACGAGTTCCTCCACAGCCGTTATTTGACCAGGCACGTTATACGAGGCAAGCAAATCTAGACGATAAGTGAGTTAAGCGCGCCAAGATGTAATCATTCCGCTGACTTTGTTGTATTTCTAGCGACTTGTTGAAAATCTCTGATCGCGTCACAGGCAGTATTATTTCCGACAATCCCGTATCTACGTGAATTCTACCATCAGTACTAAGAGGTATGCCATATGGAACTTACGAAGTTGCAACGCTCGGTGCTCGGCTTGAAGACCACCTAACTTTCCTACAAAATCACGCAATTGAGATACAGATGCTTGATGACGCGCCTGAGTCGCGATTCAGTATTCCATGCATGTCTCAGGACGGGTGCATACGAACTCTATAGTCTTCGTCTAGACGCCGTGCGGCCTTGTTCAATCGCTTTCCGACAGACGCAAAGTTAAGATCCCGTAGTTCCGCAAAAATAGGGTCCGTTGAAGCCGAAAGATGGTGCTTCCGCTTCTTTTCCTGGACAAGAGCCGGGGCCGAGGTTGCAGAGGTGGAACCCGAGCCAGACTGCATCTGGCTCGGGTTGGACGGCACATTAAGGAGCGATGCTGGAACCTCGATGTGGGCTAATAACATATGTCAAGCTTAGGTTGGGGGCGGTAGTCAGCCGCTTACTTACAATTTCTGATATGAACAACCTCGTCGATCAATCCCTCGAATGTCAATTGGGTTAACAAAGGTGTGATCATATCAACCCGTCGATCGATGACGATGAGTGAATCAAAGGTGTCAGAGAGGTCAAGCAAGTTCTCCCGGTCAACGCCCGCACGCTGGGTAGTTTGGCGTGTGAGTAGATCTGCTAACCGCTGTGAAATATCAGAAACCACGACACGTTCGTAGCATCCATAAACTCACACCAGCATGGTCGCCTTTCCCAATAACCCGAGGAAACAGCCCGAATAACTTCTGAAGAGTGTGTAAAGCCTGTGCAGAGTCATAGATGGAAGTCTCGTCGCCATCCTAATTCCCGGGAATCGCATGAGCAATGTCGTAGCAGGAAGGTCTGGCCCACCACCCATATTTCCTTGAAGGCCTCGCTATTCTCGAGCGAAACGACATCATCCGCGATTGGGATAAATTGGAGATTGTAAGAAGAAATAGTAACATCCCCTAACACGCCCTCCTCCTCTAGCACACGAGTAATGAGGGCCGAAGTCCTAGGCACGAGGAGGAGCGTATAGGTATGCTTCTGCGACTCTGCGCTGTGTCGTTTGATCTGGTCTACGTTGCGTAATGAAAACAGATGAAGCAGCTGCTTGAAACTTCTGAATACCTGCAATTATCTTCACCCACTTTATCCGTGGGCGACACAAATAGACGATATTTGTCGTCACTGCGGAGAGGGGACCAGATTCCAGCCAGAACATCTTATCAACGCCATGTTGCTGTGACCTGCTATAAGTACCATCGGAAAAGGAAACAGTGGTTGGTGCATACTTGAAGCAGAGACACCTCGGTGACCAAGCTAAGTGGCCCTGCCAGAGATGGATCTAGCACGAGAGTCTTTGCGCCGTTGACCTTGGAAATTGAAAACCGTCACACGTCACGAGGAGAGAAGGGGAGTGGCTCACAGAGTTGAGCGCATGTATGAGAGAGTTCCTCGCTATTTCTCGGAGTATCGAGACATCGACAGTTTCTTTAGCAGGCCGACGTTGGTCAGAACTTGAGGGAGTGGAAGAAGTGGTCATCTGTGGAACGCTTGTCCGGCCCGCTGCACATAAGTTACTCATGACAAGACTACTGGCGTCTATACGCTCTCATTATATTGTGTTCCTCCGCGCACTCTGTCCTTTCTTCCTCTTTGCCTTCGAATCCTTTCCTTCTATGAATCCTGACGGAAGCCGTCCTTCCTCTTCCCACTCTTCCAGTATCTTTATAGCCGCCTGGTACCCCTTTTCTTGTATTTCCTCGAACTTGCCCCATTGCAGTGTTCCATACTGTCAGTTACAGGGTTGGCGATATGGACCCGTGATGAGCAACTTCACCCACCTCCTGCACTGGCATCGCCATATACAGACAGCCACGGGTAACTTTGGCCTCTTCCAACGTCTGCACACTCGAAACGCTACACAGACCACGTAGGCGCGCTAATTTGGTTGATTTAGTAGAGACTTACTATGCAAGGCGGCTCTGTATTTCTGTGATTGCAGGGATTGTTCTTGCATTCGAAAATGGGTTCCACCGCATGATCATCAGCCACCAGCCTGAAATCGTGTCTCCGAAGTTTCGAGGCGAATTATCATCGAGCTTAAAAAGTGTATGTATGAGGATTGGTTATAGACGAGTTGACAATCTCCTACCGAGCCCACATCGGACGCTATGACTGCACTCGCTCCCATGTCGAACATCGTGGATACCTGTTCCACCGGGAAGTCAAACCTGCTGTAACCGTGAGACACTTACTCACTGGCAAATTATCCACTGTGGAAGGGAGGAATGAGCAGTCTAAGACTCGGTCACAAAGACTACTACTTACAATACCCTCCGTCCACCAGCATGTTCCCATTATCACAAAGAGGAGGAACAAGGCCCACAAGTGACATCGAAGCACCTGCGAAGGACCGTTAGCCAACATAAAAAATGAACCCATGCGGCTTACGGATGAACCTCCAAGCATAACCGGTCTCATGTATCTCCATCCGAGAGGTCGTGATGTTCGCTGTATTACAGAAGAAGGGAAGCCACATATCTTCGATGTGCAAATCGTAAAACGCTTTGTAAAGAGAACGGTTGAACTCATGCCCCTGACAAAGGGTGTAAGTTTGAGACACCCCCAAAGGAAAATGAAGAAACACCATACAGTTGTGTAAGCCACGAGAGGGTATGTGACGTCTGACAGCGTTCGCCATATATTACCCAATCGTCCACTGAACTGACTTGCCCGAGCAGAACTGGATATGATGTCGACTTCCTTCGCATATAGACCACCTATAAGGGCTCCGATACTGGTGCCTGGAAAGAGTTGAAGTTGTGAGATATAGTATTGAGACGGATACGTTACCTCCGATATGATCAATGGGTATGCCGTTGTCTTCTAACGCGCGCAGAACTCCCTGGCCAAATTGAGGAAGGCACTTTGTATGCGGCAAAGTAGAGGCGACTTACGAGGTGGGATATACCCCTGGCACCGCCACCCCCTAGTACAAGCCCAATGGACACTCCACAGATCCTCCGTGCAAGTCGCGAGAAGTCATCCGTACGGGGCAAGCGTTGTGGGCGAACATCTGGCCTACTTCTGCGGTACCTTTGTATTCCGCTTTGCACTCTGTCTTTAAGATGCTTCAGAGCCGCAACTGCAGCGGGATTTTGCGCGACTGTCGTAGCCGGTTTTGGCATGGAAGCCTTCAGCTCCTGAAGATATTTGTAAGTAGCTTGTATCACCGTTTCGGCAAGGTGATGGACAGACAGGCAGTTCCACGTGGATGTGTTGATGGACCCATGGACGACTCTGTACTCAAATAAGTCATAAGCGCGAAATGGCGAGAAGCGAGTTCCGCTCACCTTCAACCATTCCCTCGTCGAGCCCGGAAGGACGGATCGGTCCGGATGTAAGAGCACGAGCTCCTTACGAGCGGTCGTCTTCATGGAGAGCAGGAGACGTTCGTATTCTCCTGTGGAAGGATCGTCGCCCAAACCGATGAGAAGCACAAAATCTGCCTGGCGAACGCAAGTCTGTGTCCAGGAGCTACCTACTGGAGAATCGGCAACGTAAAGGACAATCTTGTATCGTTGCTCCTGATCTGCTAACCAAGCCGCCGTTTTCAGTTTTCCCATCCTAGTAAATGCATGCCTTCCGAGGACGTTTGAGACAGATGCTTGATTGAGGTACGAGGTTGGCGCGCCAATTCCTTCCAATGCAGCGTGAATTTTTCGGGCAAAGCTCTCAATCGGAACATTACGGGATACAGGAAGTAGGGCAACGGTCTTCAGATTGTCGTTATTCCGCCGAAACTCGGTTCCCATGTTCCGTGATCGCGCCCTCGGAGAAGAATCAATTTCGCTTCGAACTCTCGAAGCAATCATTCGCAGTAACCTAGAAGTTGAATATATGATTGGATTAATCAGACGAAGGGTCTTTGCTTACAACGCCGTAGTCTGTGGGTTTCTGGAGTGCATGATGAAAAGCAGCACGACTTGAAGCGAGTATAAACTCACCGTGAAGATATGGCGTTGAAGAGAGTCTGCGGCATCCGTATGAGCTCTGTATCGCGAATGGCATGCACCGTGTTGCGGCGAGGAGTGCTTGTGATAACATCGATTTCACCAGCAGTGTCACCTTGGCCGTACTCTGCTACAATCTTGACCACACCATGATGATCTTCCGTGATGGCACGTAACCGACCATTGATGACGATGTAAAAACTATCACTGACATCGCCAGTACGCCATAGAACCTGGCCTGCATTGACATGCATCCAGTCCAGCGATGCATCAATTTGTAAGACTAATCGTGGCATTGATCATGTTAAGAAAGCTTTCTTGATTAGTCGCAGAATACTGACCGAGAGGTGATAAAAGTGAGATAAGACGTTTAGCCAAAGTAAGCAGGACGATGGGTCGCTTCTCAAGCAACCTCTCGAGGGCATGATGTGGTAAGAAGCCAACGTATGTGTCGGTCTTGGCCACAATATCGACATACGACGCAGCATTAGACAAAGATGCTACAGGAATAGACTGTAAACCAGCTTCCCAGCATCACGGTTGAGTCGTCTTACCTAGATATCCAGCAATGCCTCCGGGTTTTATTGTGAACAGCGGTCGCTGACCTTTCGTTGATGAATCTGGGCATGATACACCCGGTGCAGATGGTTTGGATGATTCTTTTGGGCTACCAATGCTGGAGACGTTGCTATCCTCGTTGCTAGAGGTCGTCTCGATGTCGTATAGAGAATCCACTGTCGACGCAAGTGGCCTTGACCTCGGTTCATTCCCTGGAAGGGACCGTCCTTCCGTTGGGAGGACGATGTCTAGGAATCCTTCAATCACAAAAAAGAGCCCTGAAACAATCTTAGTCGTAGTCGACACAAATGAAACACGACCGCACACCTATATCCCGCTCTCCAGCTCTCGCCAAATAAGATCCTGAGGAGAAGAACAGGATCTCGACTTCATTATCCAGTCCACTCATGTATCCACTTGTCGTAACAGAGGAGGATCCACCAGTTGCGCTAGAAGAATCATCTCCTAGATCGAGCAATGACAAGGAGCCAAACGGTGACTCCAAAAGGCCACCACCTGGCCGCGATATTCGTCCACCATCCACAGCAGAGAAGGGAGGTGAGGCTTCGGCAGAAGCGTTGTCACTCATCGGAGGCTGAGACAAGCCAATCGAGACTGCTATACAATTCATTACCTCTTGCCGGAGGTCAAAGTCGACCCCATCGAGATGGATAAATTCCGATGTTTCATGTAACTCGCGACGAGGGGGTGTGGAGTGTTCAAAATGCTAAAGTTTCTTCCCAGAGGCCTGTACGCCTCTCCAAATGTTGTTGAGCTATGTAAATCCCCAGCCTGTACAAGATGTCGCGCTGAACGTGACCTCTGCGGAGGAAATGGTACGGTGGCAGGTAACTTCACGGGGCCGATTGTAGGGGCTTCCTTCGACGACAACCGCGACTTTGTGGAAAGCTTTGGTGAGATCGCCGTGGGTGACAGGCTATAATAGTCATTGTCCGGCTCAGAATGGGATGGAGAGAAGTTTTGGCCCCCAACCCCATCGAATCTTTGTCGTAGCTGTTGCATTCCGCCTCCTTCATAGAAGATAGGAGGAAGCGGGTGACAGGCGATATCATTGATAGCTTTCTCAGTCCGAAGAACCTCAGTAGTTAAACCCAGGTACTTGTGAGCGGCATTGAATGTGACCCTAGAAAACCGAGTCATAATAACTTGGCATCGACACGTAAAGACACAATCTCTTTGGTGATGTGCGAAGATAGCATACCTTGTACAATGTGTGCACTCGCGTTGGGGAATTTCTTGGTCAAACGACGAAAGGCTTCAGCAGGAATCACTGCCAAGGTCGTATCCTCAGTCGCACGAGCCACTGTACCATGGTGGATCTGTGTGAGGTGATTAGAAACTCTGCGCTGGCTTCTGAAGTTCATTGGCGTCGCGGTGGGACGTTCCACATGGCGAGAAGTAAACGAAGTCGGAGATTTCAGTTCTCTAGGGTGAATGGTAGAGCTGGTCGAGGAAACAGAAGGCGACCGCTTTCTCTCTATCTGAACATATTGCGCATGTTTATCCAGGTCCATTTGTGAGACATCCGAATTGGCACGTTTGCCTCTGCCAGGATGAGGCACTGTTAACACATTGAACGACGGGTCATCCTCGTCACTTTGGGAAACGCTGTTGTTTTGCCAGCTGATTTTCGCATCTTCAGTGAATAGGCTTAGGATAGTGAACAAGCTCGAGAGCGTCCCGCCGCTGCCAACCTCGTTCATGAGTTCATAACCGTTCATTTCTTCGTTATCCCAAGAACCACTTCGAAATTCGGTCGGTTTACCCGAGGGTGCATACACCTGAACCATTCCATCAATAACGCAGTAGAAGCTCCGGTCTTCGTCAAGTGACAAGGTGTCTCCTGCGATCAGTCTTCGGGTCTGTAGATACCTGGCTAATTCATGGAAAACCTGTGGAGAGCTCATGGAAACCATCTGAATGTGACTAGCTGGGGGCACGCACGGGCTTCTCCAGGAAACCAAAGATCCGTACGGCCTGCAGGAACTCATCGAGGTAGGTGTGAAATGCGGGTGGTGTCTCTGTGGTATTGACATCGGGGTGCAGTTCTTGGGCGTCGGATTTCAGTAACGGGGGCTCTTTTAGCTGGGCATAGGTGTTCAGGTATCGGAATCGGATCCAATAATTGAGCGCGATAACCCAAAGGCAAAATAACATGGCAAATGACCAAAAGTTTAGCTGCAGTCGATCAAGTTATGAGTGCTAACCCGGGGGCATACGATATTCAGACGGGACAAACCGTGAGGGTCATAGAATAGGATAGTAAAGAGTAGATGAGGTGCGGGACACTGATAGTGACCAATGCCGCCAGGGCCTTGACCCACGATAGCAAGTACACTGCCTCTTCTGTCAACGCTCTTTTACGGGTTGGAACGTAGATGGGGACTCACAGACAACCCAGAAGAGGGCAGAGATGAAAGAAATAATGGGATGCCTGTCTGTGTGCTCCATGCTTTGGAGAGTGTCTTGCATCGCTTATATACCCGAGGGACAGAGACGTGCGCGCACGGTTGGCTGGTGAAATGATGACGTATTTGCGTTACGTGTACGAAAATGAAATCAGTGAATCTGCTACTGTGCAGGCAGGTAAAGAGAAAGGTTGTGCGCTGTCACGGATTCGGATCTACATGTACAGCACACATGGCGAGCGAGAATATTCATGTTCACACCCGGGGTATCATCACGAGTCCCCGACACATCATTGGCTGACAGACAAGAACTAGTATAATTCTCATCACCCACCACAGTTCTCTGTGGTACACCGGACAGGGACCTTAAGAGCAAAGACCTCCGCCTGGACAAGTTGTGCAGTTCTGTTTGAGTGTCTGTGTCTATTGTCTATCCACCACCTGATGTTGTGACAGTGGCTGTGGCCCTCCCGGTGGCTCTCCTGCCAGCGTCTGTTGACGTGCGACACGTTGGCGGAATTATAAAAGGGAACCTGTGCCATCCCCCTATTTTCCCACGCCCCCTCACCCTCATACCTCTTCCTTCTGTCTCCAGCCGTCTCCAGCCTTCCTACCAGTGTCTTTCTCAGCTCCCTTCCCCCCTTTTCAAAGCATATTTTGTACCCGTGAGTATCGATCTTCCAGTTTTTGCCCCCTCTTCCCCCCCAAATTACCGTCATCGCCAAAGAGCGTTGCTCAATCTGTCCCCTTTTTCGGAGCATCTTCCCCTTCCCTCTCGTGATGGGCAGGGCAGCCCTTTTGTCCAATTCACGATTATTATGTTGGCTTGCCTATTTTCCTTTGGTTTACCAAGCTTTGGCTTTTCCGAGTTTGTGTTCAAACTCCTTGAAGACTTCATTGCGCGCCTACTAGCATCGCCACGACTGCAGGCGGCATCCCTTTCCTGACCGTTTTCCTTATCCACCCTCTACGAGAAAATACTTATATATCCTATCCCGTCTAGTTATCACCCTTATCTGTCATGGCCGACTCATCGTCTCATAGACTCGACCTCCGTGTTGGAGGCAAATATCGCCTCGGGAAAAAGATCGGATCTGGTTCCTTTGGTATGTTGTAATGTGCCTTAGTTACCGATGCATGTTTGTGATCCCTTTCGCAGGTGATATCTATCTCGGCATCAACATTATATCAGGCGAGGAAGTGGCCATCAAATTAGAGTCCGTCAAGGCCAAGCACCCTCAGCTTGAGTATGAATCCAAGGTTTACAAAACGCTCGCCGGTGGCGTTGGCGTCCCTTTCGTGCGCTGGTTTGGTACCGAATGCGACTATAATGCGATGGTCATCGATTTGTTGGGTCCTTCTCTCGAGGATCTCTTCAACTTCTGTAACCGGAAGTTTTCCCTCAAGACAGTCCTTCTTCTGGCTGATCAACTCGTGCGTTGGTGTCGAATTCATTAGTTCTCATCCACTAACGATCCGATCAGATATCGCGCATCGAGTACATTCATTCACGGAATTTCATTCATCGTGACATCAAGCCCGACAACTTCCTCATGGGCATCGGCAAGCGCGGCAACCAAGTCAATGTCATTGACTTTGGTCTTGCGAAGAAGTACAGGGATCCCAAGACCCATCTCCATATCCCTTACCGTGAGAACAAGAATTTGACCGGCACTGCCCGCTATACATCCATCAACACCCATTTGGGAGTGGAACAGGCTCGGCGTGATGATTTGGAGTCACTTGCCTATGTCCTCATGTATTTTCTTCGTGGCGCCCTGCCGTGGCAAGGCCTCAAAGCGGCCACGAAGAAGCAGAAGTATGATCGTATTATGGAGAAGAAGATGACAACCCCTACCGATCTTCTCTGCCGCGGTTTCCCCAACGAGTTCGGTATCTTCCTCAACTACACCCGTGCCCTGCGGTTCGATGACAAGCCGGACTACTCCTATTTACGCAAGCTATTCCGTGACCTTTTCACCCGTGAAGGTTACCAGTACGACTACGTGTTCGACTGGAGTGTCCAGCGCGGTGCCCAGGATGAGGTGGCGAGTGCCAGTTCCAAGGCAGCGGGTGGCAGACGTAAGGTTGTCCAGGAGGATGAGGGCGAGCCACGAACCAGTGACCGACAGTAAGAATCTAACTTGTTTTACTATCATTTACGGCACCAACGATCATTTGTAGACTTCGCTCCCATACTCGTCAGATGCAAGCCACTGCACCCGGTGCCGTAGGTCAGCAACGTGCTCCCGGCGCTAGGCGTGACGGCGACCTTTGGTAAACTCATTACTCCATGTGGTCGTGCTCTTCTAGCACGTGTGGAATCAGGTTGAGCGGGGGAGGCGTGGGGGGGTTGTTGATGAAGCCCGACAGCGCTACGTTGGCCATAGTTTCGAAGTTGGTCGGTGGCTTACTCGATAGGGACACGCAAGTCGAAGAATCAGATGGGCTTGGCCCTCCTAGTCGACACAAGGCTTCCTCACTCGGTTTTCCATTACCCCTCTGCTCTCTCATCTATATTCAAGACCCCTTTGTCGGCTGCCACTTGGTCCGAGGTTTGGCCCTATTCCTATGTTACCTGTCGCACCTCTGCCACTCCCACTCTTGCTTACAGTCACCAATTGATTCTTTTTTTCATCCACGGACGCCATTCTCCTTTCAAAGCTGTACCTCCCTTCCATTTCTAATTTGGGGGGCTAGGTCAGCCACGCTACCTTACGTATTAGACCCAAATATCCCCTCCCTTGCGCCCGTGCTTCTTACAGCCCCACTGCTGTTGTTATAAAACCTCCTTATTTATTTTTTACGCAAAGCACCTTACGTCCTTTTTTGACAGTTCACTGTCCTTGTCCCCATGCGTCCTTGTTGTCCTCCTACCCTCCACTTCTTCCAGTCCCAAGATTGGTGTCTGATGAAGGCGAGTGAGGGTGGGAGAGGGCGCCGTGGGTGTTTATGTATCACGCTGGAGCTAGTACTTTCAAATTCAATCAAGAGAAGTTTGCATGAACCCATTGATCGAACAGTCACGAATTATTTCATTTCTTCACTGGTACATTCATCTAGGATAAGCACGGCTTTGATGCAATTATTGTGTTCAATGGGAAAGATGCTATCGGAAGAAATGTGTGGTACCACTTGGTATCATTCAGGAAGTTGATGTGTGGTCCTGTATCGTCTCCTTGACGTTGACTATGGTAACCCCGGATGACAGTGTTCGCGCTGTCTGCTCGATTTGGTAGAGGACAGTTCGAGGGAAACCAAGCAGCGATGCACAAAGCTGTCATCCAGGTGGATGCATGAATAGTTTGGTGCGCCGGTATCGAGGGCGGTGACCTGGAAGCATGAATGGTTGTAGAGGAGTATGCGTTGGCGCGTCGCGGGTCGGCAAGAGCCGATCTGGTGACGGCTCACAGACCAGACCACGACCGTGACCGTGCTCCTTTTATCTCTCATTGTCCGTCCCTTCAAGGTTTTACCTGCCATGGCAGCTTTCTCAAAAAAGGAGGAGGAGGGTCTCAGCTCCTACTATAATAACAAGACCACTGTCATACAGGAGGCCCGTGTTTTCAATGAATCTCCAATCAGCCCAAGGAAATGCAGGGCGTTGCTCACTCGCATTGTGTACTTATTGTACATCGGCGAGAACTTCGGGACACAGGAGGCCACGACACTGTTTTTTGGAACAACCAAGCTATTCCAACACAAGGATGTGCGTAGCTATTTGTGACAATTTCGGATCCGTTTTCCTCATGTTCACACTTCTTTCGCCAGAGTGCCTTGCGTCAGATGATTTACTTGTCCATCAAAGAATTGGCAGTTTCTGCGGAAGATGTCATCATGGTCACGAGCAGTATAATGAAAGATATGCAGCCGAACTCGGAGGTCATATATCGTCCCAACGCGATTCGTGCGCTGTGCCGCATCATCGATGTATGTGCAGCTTTCACTTCATTCACCTACACCCATCTTGCTTATTGATGCAGCCTTCGATGGTTCAAGGCGTAGAACGCTTTTTCAAGGCCGCAATTGTTGACCGCACACCTTCCATCTCCTCCGCCGCCCTCGTCTCGTCCTACCATCTGTTCCCTTTCGCAAAAGACGTTATTAAGCGTTGGGTAAACGAGGCGCAGGAGGCCGTTAACGCTAAGTCTTCTGCTAGTTTCTTTGGCTCAAGCTCGGCGGGCTCGTATCTCGGCTTTGGGTCCTCGACTTCAACGAATAGCGGTTACCAACCTATGCCCTCAACGAGCTACATTGCACAATATCACGCCCTTGGCTTGCTCTATCTTATTCGGCGGCAGGATCGGATGGCGGTGACAAAAATGATTCAACAACTTGGTGGTGGCAAGTCTGGCACGGGAACCGCACTCAAGAATCCCATGGCCCTCTCTATGCTAATCCGTTACGCGGCGAAGGTCGTTGAAGAGGACCCGAAGTAAGTCAACGTTGAACTGAGATTCTTTGAGGCTGAGGTTGCGCCCTCAGCGTCCAGAAGCAGATGCTGGACCTTCTCGAACTATGGCTTCGCCACAAAAGCGACATGGTCAACTTTGAGGCTGCGCGTGCCATCTGTGAGATGAAGAATGTCACCAGCGCCCAGTTGACAAAATCGATTGCTGGTTAGTCCCTATGTTAACTACTACAGTGTACGCGCCTAACCATTCATAAGTCCTGCAATTATTCCTTTCGTCACCCAAACCCACGCTCAAGTTCGCTGCTGCTCGCACCCTTGCTAGTCTTGCTTTAACCCACCCCACGAGCGTCGCCACTTGCAATGTGGATCTTGAGAATCTCATCTCAGATTCAAACCGTAGCGTTGCCACTTACGCAATCACCACGTTGTTGAAGGCAAGTATGCCTGACCGGTGTTTTCTGAGATTTATTGAGCTTGCTGTCGTAGACTGGAAATGAGGCGTCAGTAGACCGCTTAATGAAGCAGATCACCAGCTTCATGAGTGAGATCTCTGATGAATTCAAAGTCATTATTGTAGATGCGATCCGCTCGCTCTGCCTCAAGTTTCCTGCAAAACATGCCTCCATGCTTGGCTTTTTGTCCGGTGTCTTACGCGACGAGGGAGGCTATGATTTCAAACGGGCAGTTGTCGAGGCTATATTTGATATGATCAAGTACATTGGGGCGTCCAAGGAACAAGCGCTCTCTCACCTCTGCGAATTTATTGAAGATTGCGAGTTTACGAAGCTCTCCGTTCGCATTCTCCATCTTCTAGGTATTGAGGGGCCCCGAGCCCCCCAACCCTCGAAATACATCCGGTTCATTTATAATCGCGTTGTGCTGGAGAATGCTACTGTACGGGCTGCGGCCGTGGCAAGTTTAGCTAAATTCGGCATTATCGACGATACGAAACTGACAAAGAGCATTGGGGTACTCCTGAATCGGTTAGTCATTATTCCGTGGGGTTGATCGTTTTGTTAATGGTGCAAGTGAAGTTGTCTAGATGATGTTGACGACGAGGTCCGCGATCGAGCTGCGTTATATCTCAAGGTGATTGAGGAACCCCGGCTGGCCGAAACATACGTCAAGGATGGTGAGTCCCATTGATGCGGATTCTATCCCGTGATTTAATGAGAACTAGACTCTGTATTTTCTTTATCCGCACTGGAGTCCAAGCTGGTTGCCTACGTGAGGGATTCGGATGCCGCCTTTCAAGCATTTGATGTTTCCTCCGTTCCAAAGGTCAGCCGAGAGCAAGCAGCACAGGAGGTTGCCCGTAAGTTGCTAGACTCCGTTATCAGTTCAGCCTTTCACTATTACTCAGGGCCGAGCTCACTGGACACTATCGGGGCCCCTGTCACAAGAACAACAACCCCAGCCCCGCCAACTCAGACTACGGAAGAAACTCAATCATCGTTCGAACAACAGTTGGCTCAAGTGCCAGAATTGGCATCGTACGGCGCTGTCATCAACAGCTCGAAGCCCGCCCAGCTCACTGAGAACGAGACCGAATACCAAGTTTCGTGTGTTAAGCATATTTTCCGCGAGCACATTGTTTTCCAGGTTTGTGGTCTTACGCTCTTCCACCACGCGTTGAAATTGAAGTGCCTTAGTTCAATGTATTGAATACAATGCCAGATACTATTTTGGAACAAGTCTCTGTTATTATGCAGCCTCCAGCGGACTGTGGACTGACAGAGGACTTTATCATTCCCGTCCCTACCGTTTCCTCAGCGACTTCCCCTGGCGTTGTATACGTTTCATTCACAAGAGAAGCACCGGACGAATACGCGACTGCATCTTTCTCATGCGTATTGAAATTCATCAGTAAAGAAGTGGACCCTGAAACTGGGGAGCCGGAGGAAGAAGGCTATGAAGACGAGTACCAACTTGAGGAGGTTGAGTTGGCTGCAGGCGGAGACTACATCATCCCAAGCTATTCGAACTTCTCGTCGGAATGGGACCGCCTCCGGACAGGCGTCTCGATAACAGAAACGTTTACACTTTCATCCATGGAGAGCATCAAAGGTATGTTACGGTCACTTTCGACTCTTCTCTCCTGCACTCACACGCACTTGTCAGCGGCATGTGATTCTATTATCGAGATACTCAACATGGAACCCCTGGGGGGTCTCAAAATGCGGCGCCGGGAACGACCGTCCATACGCTGCAATTGTCGGGATTGTTAACAGGGAGCGGTGGAAAGATTCTCGCCCGATGTCGGATGACTTTCTCAAGGGGGGCAGGCGTGACTTTAGAGCTGGGGGTTCGTGGGGAGAAACCGGAAGCGTGTCGGCTAGTGATCGCTGCTATTGGGGGCTAAGTGAACGAATAGGATATGATTTGTGTCAGTCAGGGGTACCGTTCACCAATCAGCTCAGGGGCAACACTGAGCAGAACCGATCCCGACGGAATTGGGCCCCATGTAATGATATGATCCTATTTTTTGTGTTTCGTTTCGTTAAAGAAACGTTTCGAGTGCACGGAGATCTGATTGCATCTAGGTCACCGGCAGCCGGAGAATGACTCATTGGGATGGGGTTGAGGAGGGATCCTGCTCCTCGGGTTGGCTCACACGCCCTTTGCACCCTTTAACAATACACGAGCAACCGAATGGTCTCCGTTTCATATCATCAGCCCCCCCTTCCAATCATTCTACAACCTATCTTCCGTCTATCATGTCCTCGCCACTCCCTGCTGCTAAGGAAATCCACGTCGACACTCGCGGGGCCGTGATTCTAGATGAAGCTTCACCTGAAGTGCGAGCGCTCTCTGTCTATTCACAATGTGCGCTCCCCATTGACGACGACCCCACAAGACTAGAGACAGTCGAGGTATTTACTTGCCAAATTATATAGAACCCGTGTCGCACATAGCAGTCGACGTGCGTTCCTTTCCCGATCCAATGGGGTAATTGCGTCATTTAACTTCTCTTCTCTCGAGAACAGGTCGGAGGCTCCCTCGCCAAGGTTGTCTACTTTACTCGTTCTCCCGAACCCCCATCCTCTCCTTCCGTTCTTGCCACCGGCAGCAACAGTCCAAACAGCTCCATCTCGACGACCCCCCCGTCTCCAACATTCGCCGGACCCCTGTCGCAGTCGTGTCCTTCGAGCGCTTCGCACCCTAGACTAAATGGTGCGCTGACACCCATGGTGCTCGACAACTCTCCGAATCACATCGGGAACGGGTTATCGGATTTGGACGGGAGCTTGCTTCACGATACCATTCTACGCCGAACATCCTTACAACACTTCCCCGGAGGCTCTCTGAACTTTGAGCGCTTCGAGACGGACGCCATTGATGACTGCGTCCAGTTTATAAAGGAACTCATAGAGCGTTCAGCAGCCATTAACGGTGTTCCGATCGAGGAGATGAAGCAGGGCGTGAAGATCATGGCAACCGGAGGCGGTGCTCATCGATTCTATCAACTGTTCCGCGAAACGCTCGACGTCGAGGTTCTCCGGGAGGATGAGATGGAATGCTTGATTGAAGGTCTGAAATTCATCACACTCATTCCCGACGAAGTGTATTTCTTCTCGAACGAGCTTATTCAATCTGTCACACACCCATCACCGGCGCCGGCAGTCCTCGAGCGACCAGGCCCCAGTCCACCAAAATATGCTGTTACATTTGAAGAAAACCCGATGCCCCAGTTACCATGTCTCCTCGTCAACATTGGCTCCGGGGTTTCCATTATCAAAGTTGACGAAGATGGGACGTTCGAGCGAGTGAGTGGGACCAGCCTGGGTGGCGGAACCTTGTGGGGCTTGCTATCATTGCTAACGCCCGCTACTACGTTTGATGGTCTGTCACATGTTTACCACGAAACGTCACATGCGTCTCACGTTTTGGCCTCTTGCAGAAATGTTGGCTCTCTCAGAGGCTGGTGACAACGAAGCCGTAGACATGCTTGTCAAGGACATCTATGGACAGGATTACAGCAAACTTGGGCTCAAATCTACGATGATTGCGAGCACGTTTGGCAAAGTGTTTAAGAAGGGCAAGGAGAAGAGGAAGTTCTCTCCAGAAGATATCAGCAAAAGTTTGCTGTACGCTGTATCAAATAACATCGGGCAAATCGCGTTCGTCCCATTCGAGCTGCAATCGTCATGGGCATTGCGTGCTGACGGCGTGGCAGGTACATGAACGCGGAGAAATATGGCCTTAATAGAATATACTTTGGTGGTTGCTTTATTCGGGGCCACCCAACGACTATTGCAACGTTGTCATACGCTATTCGGTTCTGGAGCAAAGGCACAAAGCGCGCACTATTTCTTCGACACGAGGGATTCCTGTACGCGCCACGCCTTTTACTGTGTTCGAATCTGTGCTCACCTGCTGCCTCCTTACAGCGGTGCGATTGGTGCATGGATCAAGAATATTGATGGAGATCGTGAATCAGAGACAGGGGATACATGAAAAAGCGGAAAGTCATACTCACGGAGCACATTTCTACAATCCTCAAGGATTGGGTACTGGGTCGAACTATTCATCACCATAATTTTTTATTAATGTTGTAGAGCATGCTATAGTGTTGTAGCTATACTGAAGAGCGCTAGGCCAGATGTGCCCAGGTCTCAATTGGAACACCGGTGCACGTGGGTTCAAAATTTTACCACGACCGTCATCCGAGAGCAAGTCCGAGATGACGAAGTGATGACGGTGTGAGAGTGGTGTCATGATTAGGGAGGTGTATGGCCTGCAGCTTTATTCCTTGGTTGAAAACGAAAGAGAGGGTGAGGCTATGCGGCGGTCGTGCGAAAGCGAGGGGAGTACTGTACACCTTGTTTCATAATGAGTAATGAGAGAAATATACATTTACATTATCACGCGCAAGCGGGGTGATGGCGCCTATTTAATCAATGTGTTGGGGCCAAAATGAGCTTATAAATAAATGCTGTCAAATATTAGTTTCGGTGGCTGCGCCCGTCAGCCAATCATCACTCGGATTAGCACATCTATTTGTGTCTTAATTGCGTTTTAGCAGCCATCTCCACGGACTGAATTGATCCAACTGGATTCGGGTGAGGTAATGGCCAAATGCCAGGTTGATTTCTGTCCAAAGGAATAAAAGGATCGTACGATGAGGAAGAGCTGTACAGTGGGAGGGAGCGTCGGGGGTGGTGAAAGGCGTGGGAAAGATAAGGTTATTAGCGATCTGGCCGTGAACCGAACGAACCGTACCGTACCGGCCGTATAAGCAGCTGCTCTGTAATTTTCTTATGTTGTCGTTCTTGTCGTTCTTGTAATCTTCTTCCTCCCTTCCTCGCTCTCTCTCGCCATCCATCCCCGCCTCTCTTTTCCTTTCATCCTCACCCCCCTTCCCCAACATGGAGCCTGCTTTCTCTTCCTGGCCAACCGGCTCATCAGACCACCTCACTCAGTTAGAGTCCCTGAAAGAAAGACCAAAGAAACCCCGCCATCGTCACTCTCCAGCCCAGCTCGCCGCTTTGAACGAGCTTTACGAACGCAATGAACACCCTTCTCTCGAAGAGCGAACATCCCTGGCAGACAGATTAGCAATGTACGCCTTTCTTATCCACTCACTATCACTATGACTCACTCTACAACCAATTAAGGGAAACAAAGACAGTCAATGCTTGGTTCCAGAATAAGCGTGCTGCAAACAAAAAACGCTCTCGTCCTACACAATCCCCTTCGACATACGATCTCCCCTCGATCTCTTCGCTACTCAGCCCCGTTGATTCGTCCACCCCTTCACTAATCGAGGACTCTTCGATTTCTGAATTCGCTTCTCCCTCTCTCGCTCGCATGCAAGAGTCCTCCACACGCACCATTCACACTCAAGGCCCTTCAGAGCCTTCCCAGCAGCAGTCTGCCTTTTACGCCGGCAATCCAGAACATTATCACACTTATGAGAACAACATGCCCGAGTTACCCTCACGTCCGAGGGTGCGAATGAGACCATCTGATTCTCAAATAAAGGAATTACGAAAAGCTTACATGATCGATCCTCATCCTACAAAAGAGCAACGTGAGGAACTCGGCAACAGAATCGGAATGTACGTGATACTACCTCATATATTAGCTTACATCGTCTAATGCCACTCGACCCTTTTAGGCGCTACCAAAGTGTCACCAATTGGTTTCAAAATCAGCGAAGCTTTGCAAAGAAGCGAATGGATGATGACGATAAGACGCACCATCTCAATCACGACCGCCACGCGACTATGGACCCGTCTACAGACAGGGCTTCAGCTTCTTACCCCCGAGATGCACTCTCCCTCGAAACACCGGGTTTCCCCTCGCGATCGTCACATCCGTCTGTCTCCGCTCTCATACGCAGGGAGAAGCGGTCACCGAGCGTTGAACGTTCAAATGCCTCTACTTCTTCGAGGGGTTCTCCTTATCATTGTCTCATCCCTCCCCATCGCCCAAGACGCACGCGGCCTGAGCCTCACCAATTAAAGGCATTGCAGAAGCTGTACAGTCGCACCTCCAATCCCTCTATTGAGGAGCGCAGTGCTCTCGCGCTCGAGGTTGGCATGTATGTACTTTTCTTTCTCGCACTCCCTGCCCACTGACATAGTCCGCAGGGAACTTGCTAAAGTAACAAACTGGTTCCGCAACCTCCGCCAGACAACGCGCAAGCGTGCCCAGAAGCCCACGGATGAGGGGGACACGGAAAGTGTACAGTTGGGATCCGGTTTCATATCGCGCGCGGTCACCCCATCTGCGGCATCCACATATTCGGTCAGCATGCACGAAGCCGATCATGTGTCAGGTCCGAAGCACGACATTGACTCTGATACTGAGGACGCGGGTGTATTCACTGTGAATAGCTCAGCACCTCAACACACTCGCGCGCGCCTTCAGATGCCGGAACCGATGACGAAGAGTACCAAGAAGCTGTTACGCCGTCGCCGGAGCCGTCGCCTTTACCTCATCCTCCGACGACTGTTTTGCCCACCCCTCGTCCGCATCAAATAGACGTCCGTGGTGGGATCAATATCAGTCCTATTGATTACGATCGTTTAGAGAAAATCCCAGGACGGTTATCTGGTGTTAGGGTCGAAGACGCCCTCCTACTACTCGGCTTTCATCACCATATCGTTCACTAGTCTAGTGAGTTCGGCCCTCTCCACTTTCCTGATACCATGAATAATTGAAATACTCGTTTTCTGTAGCGCCTCGTTCCTGTACTTTTGCAACCAGTATCTCTTTTCTACGTGTCGCGGCACCCTCGGAACGCCACTCGTGTTATCTGTCTCCTCCTCGATCTGGATGGCAGTGCCAGGCCCTCTGCGACGCTGACAAGGCGCCGCTCCATCACCTCTCAGAAGTATCACTGGTCTATGACCACACAGACCATTAACTTATACCGTATCACCACGTTAAATCCCGCAATATCTGATTACGCCTGCTGCATCTTCGATCCTACACTGCACATACATTCCCTTAGCTTGTTACATTTATGTAGCTCTCATGTTGCATATTTAGTCGCCGACATCTCTGTGTCCCGCAATTGTATCGAAATTATTTTTCCACTCTCTTTATTCACGACTTTAATGCATCGTTCCGAGTCGGCCGACCCACCGTGTGTCCCACTCCGATGTCCGGGAGCGCCCCTAGTGGTTTGTACTAGACCGTCACCATGCATTACCTCCGCTCTCCATCGTCGAGGGCACCCTTGAGACAAATATCTAGGTCAATGTCGTCATCTATTGTTTATGCACGGCCGACTGCACTGGCTTTGGATACGCCCACGCCCTCAGAAGAGTCCGAAGCTTTCGCCTCTCGAGTAGCTGCCGTAGAGACATTCTTTTCCCGGCCGCGTTTCTCAGGTTTGTCTCGTCCATACTCTGCGGCTACCGTTGCCTCGAAGCAGGGATCCCTCCCCCCCTTACCTCTTCCTTCCACCCTACTTGCCGACAAGCTCTATGCTATTTTTGATAGAGCCGCCAAGGAAGGCAAACCGGTACATACGCTCGGTGCTGTGGACCCGGTGCAGATGACTCAGATGGCGCGATGGCTTGAGGTCATGTATGTTTCTGGGTGGGCGGCGAGCAGCCTGCTCACGACAGCTAACAACGAAGTCGGACCGGACCTCGGGTGGGTTACTTTCAACTACTGCTTCGAAGTCCTTCTTAGGCCTTGAACATACTATGCGGGGTGTTTCTGTATTCTGGTGAATACGTACATAGAGACTACCCATACACCACCGTTCCGAATCAAGTCCATCGTCTTTTCCGTGCGCAGCAACTTCATGACAAGAAACATATGATGCGCGGCTGGAGGCATCGCCTCAGGAACGCGCCAAGATGCCTTACATCGACTATTTGAGACCCATAATTGCGGATGGGGATACAGGGTAAGTATCACTCGATACACCCACTGCGCAGCGCGGATCTGACCCTGAAACCTGTCTGCCCCCTGCCCTAGGCATGGGGGCACATCTGCAGTGATGAAACTTACTAAGCTCTTTGCAGAGTCGGTAGGCGGCTTTTCCATGACCATGTCAATACTCGTGTTCACCGTTTGGTCATACGTAGGGAGCATCAGCCATTCATCTAGAGGATCAACTACATGGGGGGAAGAAGGTATGGTCACTCCGCTTGGCTTGCCTATCCCATTCCCTACATGCTCAGCGCCAAACGTAGTGTGGTCATCTGTCGGGAAAAGTGGTCGTGCCTACCAGCGCGCACATCTCACGCCTCGTGGCGGCTCGCTTCCAACTGGATCTCCTACAGCATACGATGCTCCTCATTGCCCGAACGGACGCCGAATCCGCGCGCCTCCTTTCATCCACCGTCGACGTGCGCGATCACCCTTACATCCGGGGTGTAGGAACGCGTTTACCGGACGGATCACGCAGGCTTGCGCTTGCGGAGGTGCTCGATCGTGCGGAGGCAGAAGGGCGGGGCGGTGCAGAGATCGATAACCTCGAGGCCAAATGGTTGTCCGAAGTTAAATTGACCACGTTTGATGAAGGTAAGGAAAAGGCACCCATCATCACACTTTGGGGTGCGCCTCGGCGCTGACGAGATTCCGGTGTTAGCGGTCGAAGAAGCGATTCAGGGGTCGAGCAGCGTTGCCTCGCACCAGAAGGCGTCTGCTCTCGGGCGTTACCGGGAGGCGGCGACTGGAAAATCGAATACTGAGGCACGGGACGTTGCTGCGGACATCCTCGGTGCTCAAGTTGACTGGGACTGGGATCGTGCGTCATCGTCCTTTCCCGTCCGGTTTATTTTTAAACATCGGTTATACAGTGCCGCGCACCCGCGAAGGATACTATCATACTACCGGTGGGATTCATGCAGCGATATCCAGAGCGTTGGCGTTTGCGCCTTATGCAGATGTGATTTGGCTCGAAACCAAAACACCCGACCTGAGGGAGGCTCAGTCATTCGCCCGCCGAATTCGCGAGAAGTTCCCTGGTAAATGGCTGGTCTACAACCTCAGTCCGAGCTTCAACTGGAGTGCTCATGGATACGCAGGCGTGTAACGGTCTTACGCTTGAGATCGGACACATTTTGCTTACGTTGAATTTATTTGACGTATAGATGCTGATCTAAAGAGCTTTATCTGGGACCTCGCAAAGGAGGGTTTCGTCTTGCAGTTGGTCTCACTGGCTGGCCTGCACAGCAACGCCGTCGGCTTCGGTGCGTCCATACCCCGCTTTCATGTGTTTGATTCGGTAATGTCTAACGACCGTGGCATGCAGCCGAGCTTGCTCAACGGTTTAAGTCGGACGGCATGCTCGCTTATGTGGAGACAGTCCAGCGCAAGGAAAAAGAGATTGGCTGTGACGTCCTTACCCACCAAAAATGGTGCGCGCCCTTGTCATGCTTCCATCATTCTTTGATCTTCTACGTTTCCTGACATATGTGTGTGCACAGGAGTGGGGCGGACTACATTGATGGAATTTTGTCAGCGCTCGCATCCGGATCATCGAGCACCTCATCCCGGGGAAAGGATTCTACCGAACACTCATTCTAACAATACAATGTAATGATTCATCCCCTCATCCCCTAATCCTAGCGTGCGCATAGCTTCACGTGACCTCCAGTTCTGCGCACATGACAGGTAAAAGCGCGTCCCCGCACCGCCTGCACGTCAGTCTGAGTACAACTCGTATCATTCTACAACTCGGCTCAGCATTACAGACCAGTGCAAGCTTCTAACTCCTTTTGGCGGACAGCCGAGGGGCTCTTTGAATGCCCCCGACGAGAATGCTTCCGATGCAACACGAGAGTACTCCACTACTAATGTAGCTTTTGCATACCTTCGCGCTCCATCTCATTACGAATGATGTAGCTCTCAGAGCATAGCACAGGAGAAAAACTCGTATCGCCTCGCTCGTATCGCCTCGTCCCGCAGCTCCTATGTCTTTGCGTACGCGTATAAAAGTGCGCCTAGGTGTTATCTCTGGGACCTCATCAGCTACCAGCTACAACCCAGTGTCTCTTCTGCAAAAACCCCTATTCTTATCGCAACCATGCTCTACCACTGCGCTACCGTTGTCCTCGCTCTCTTCCTCACGCAGGTTACTCTTGCCCTGCCTCAGGGACCCAACGCCCCGTCCTCATCCACCCCTGCCCTACCGACGCCGTCGCCTCTGCGCGCCACGTACGACAGCACGTTCGACGACCCGAGCGGCTCGCTCAACGGCGTAGCGTGCTCGAACGGGCCGAACGGCCTCATCGACCGATTCCCGACGTTCGGCAGCATCCCTTCGTTCCCGCTCATCGGAGGCGCCTTTGACATCGCCTGGGACTCGCCCAATTGCGGCGGGTGCTGGAACGTGTCCAACCCCGCCACGGGCGCGTGGATCAACATTACCGCCATTGACACCGCCGGCGCCGGTTTCAACCTCGCTCAGGAGGCCTTTGAGCTATTGAACGGGGGTCAAATTGGGCAGGGCGTCATTGACGTGGTCGCTACCCAAGTATCTTCTTCTGTCTGTGGTTTGTAAAGACATTCGTCTCTCCATACTTTTTCTTTTTTTGCATTCATACATTGTCTTGGACTTTTTCAATTGTCAAAACTCAGTTGTGTATGTAGTACGTTACTTGTCATGCATGTGCTCGCAATTAATTTCGTCCTTGTTTCATTACCCTCATATCATATCGGATGTAAGACTCAGTCGAAAGATTGTAATACTTCAACTTCTCAAAAACTTTTGACCTAGAGGTTTTGTTCTCGAACGCGACGTATTTTCTGTATTCCAGGTCCAAGACGAGTGGATATGATCGATAAAATGATCAATAACTTACATCCGTTGTCAGCACTATAAAAGGGTATGTACCGTGGAAAGTAACCAATAAATACAACAATAGTCAAAGTCTGCCAAAATGTAAGTAGTAGGTATGTTACGATGTGCAAAATATGATGTACTGTCAAATACGCTGATCAAGCTCTAGGCGAGGTACGGGCGGTTCTACAGGTTTGAATGTCTCGTCATCCGGCGACATTTGTGAAGGCGTCGGCGCACGGCTCGATCGCCTTCGCGAGCTCAAAGGGGAGACACGCATTGACTCGAAGGGTGATGACGGAGGAGTTAACCGGCCTCCACCACCCATGAATGTACTTCTTGTGCGCATCATGGAATCGGCGCGTGATTGACTCCCCCGGGTAGCATGGTGCTCTGGTGACAGTGGGCTGGCGGAACTGTCTGTACGCCTGGACTTGAGTATGGACTTTGGAACGTTAGTCTTCTCCCTATCTGCTGTGGATGCTGTTGGCGATGGCATGACACCCACTTCGGTGAGCGAAGCAGAGGAGAGCGCGCGAGCAGCCTGCGAGGCCGTACGAGGCCGGGACGTGGAGTTTGGAGGTAACACATGAACGGGGTATGGTGACTCTGAATAAAAGACCATAGAGTTGATTGATGAGCTACTCTGAGACTGCTGTAGCTGAGCTGTTGACAGAAATGGGGTATCGTGATGCAGTGTCTTAGTTGGGCGACGATCTGAAGGTAAAACTGGGCTTGTGACTGATTCTCGAGATCCATTAGATGGAGCGGGGGTTATAGAACGAGGGGTTGATGCATTTGAAAGACTTGGAACAGGAGGGGGGGATTGAGGGGATGTGCGTACCGATCCCGTCTCCAAAGCAGGGACGCTCCCCGAACCAAAAGAAATAGATGCCTTGCGACCCTTCTTCCAGAGCGACTTGATGCTCTTGACAGGATTAAGTGAGGGGTTAGCCCAGTTGTTCTTACCCTCGTCTGTTGAGTCAAGTGAGAAACGGCTGGAAGGCGGCCTCGATGCAGAATCCAAGTGGCTAGTAAGGCTGTCTTTATGACTGGGTGAACTTGGAGAAGAATGCCACTCAGGTGGTATCTCGAATGTGGAGTACTTGACATTGGGCCGTGGAAGTGGTATCTCCAAGGATATCGAGGCCTGAGATATTGACGGTGGGGCAGTAGAAGAAGGGAACCGTCCAAAAGGGTCAGGGGATAGAGGGATAATGGGAGAGTCAGACGATGCTGGCTTCAGAAATGAAGGAGAGTCGAGGCCTAGGTATGTATGCTCATGACCATTCAATTCTCGCCTCGCCTCGGATTCGTCCACTTCGGTGTCCTGTGGTATGGAACCCGATTTTTTATATGGGGACACTGGTATGACATTTCCAATACCGTTGAGAGAAAGCTTGGGCGGTGCGGGAAAATCATCGAGTCCCAAAAACGAGTCTGCCTTGGCACTTCGCCGCATCGATGAATGTGGAACAGCCGGCCAAACAGCACTCGGCTTAATGGGATGCCTGTGAGTAATTGTGAGCCGGAAAGATTTGTAGAAATAAGAGGATAATCACTCGTTGCTGCCTTGTTCTAGTGGACCATGCCCTGATGTGCTGAAAGAGAAAGAGGGCGAATTTGCTGATCCAGGAGTCATTCCACTGGCCGACGACGACGACGAAGGCGACAGTAGTGGTGACTTCATCGGCCGCTCCCGGAATTTTGCTTCATGCCGTAGCCCCCGTGGAGACAACCGAACTAAAGTCTTTACAAGCAAATATTCAGTAGCTGATTTGACTCGGCGTGAAGGAGTTATCAACCTTTTCAATTTCGTCCAGTTTGGCTTTGAGAACATACTGGCTTCGCCGTCGATCGTTTGGGTCATTCTCGTCAAACTAGATTGGGATGATAATAAGCGTGGCCTCTAAAGGTAACTTTGGCAACTAACCTCTCCGGTATCTTCGACTTCCACATCTAAATCTAGATCTAGATCGTCGAAAATTGTACCGGTGCGTTTATCCCCGTCTGAAGGCGTCGATACTCCATCGCGTAAGTACGCAAGTCTTGTACTGCTTGACGTAGGTAAGGGGCTGGGCTCTGCAGAGACACTCAAATCCAAAGAATGGGGCATAAGATTGAGTGGTGGAGGCGGTGCCTTTCTGTACGTGCCCGCCATCACTGCCCCTGCAGTGGGCAGCGGGTGGCACAACATGATATTCAGAGGAGAGGAAGGGATATCTGAGGCGAGCTCTGCTTGCTCCAGCGACTCCCGTGGTGCCTGGACCTCTTCCTCGTCGCTGCCGTTCGCCAGATCGCCCTCGGTCTTCACTGGCTCAGACAAAGCGTGTCGATCTGGTGCTGGCTCGACGATGTCCGGGTTGGTCACATGTCCGGGTTGGTCTATGGTGTTAGAGCGCATGTCTGCTCGAGTGTCGCCATCGGGTCCAAGTACATCGGGAAGGGGATCACGGCCACCTCCAGTGAGAGGATTGACTACACTGTCGAGATCAAGTTCTTCGAGACAGGGAGGCGATTCTGAGAGACACCGATAGCCCGGCTCGTGACCGTCGTCTCCCTCACCGGTTGAAAGGAGGAATCGTGGGATTGCTTGTCGATCAACGAGCCTCAACGGTAAGGGCGCAGCCTTCGGAGCATCTACTTTGATATCGACTTGACTGACACCTCCTGTAACGGGAGACGTGCCAGAAAGGCTTTCAGTGCGAGCGCGCTGCTCCCGTTTTTGGTGATTGAGCTTCCGACTGCGAATCCAAGGCTCGTACCATGCAGCCTTACGCTTGTCGATGTCGAATTCTACTTTGGCAAGGATTGGGATGACGGATGGTGAGGTGAGGCCAGGGAGATCAAGCGTCGCAGCACGGGAATCTGAAGGTAAGGAGGTGTCGGGTGTGTCGACTTCTGATTGGGATGTTTCGGAAGAGGTGGAACGAGAGGGAGGGTTGGAGGATGCTGTAGAGGTAGCGAGGGTGAAAGTGGGATGAAAGGATTGTGGTGTGACACGGCCAGGGGAGATAAGAGGTCGAAGCACGTTCGAAGAGGAGAATTCCTGAGGAAAGAGAGAGGAATGACCTACATAGCCAAAGCCAAGACCAGGAACATTGTCGGGGGTGGTCAAACGGGAGTAGGATTCAGTCTCAAACTTGGTCACTCGCGTCCAGAGGTGTTTCCAGATGTCATCCGAGAGCCTTGGGCCTGGTTCATCTGGTACGGGTAAACTTGCCTCCGGATTGGGACTTTGCGCAGAAGAGACGAGGTAAAGAATCATGCCAACGGTACTTGGAAGAGCATACTCCTTGGCAATGGCCCATAGTTGACTCTGTAGGGTGGGAAGCAACGGGACGAGAGTACCACGCTCAAATTGGGTGTGGTACCCCGAGGCTGACGCGGGGGAAGGCGTGAGTTGAGAGCCGTCAGGAGAGCTGGGCTCGTGAGGAATATGCAATGGTGGGATGACGTGGAGGAGAAACTTGGACTGGAATAAGGGAGCCGGAGAATGGGGGGTTGATGGGACGGAAGGAGCTGGAGAACGTCGTGCTTCTGGGGTGAGAGGTATTGACAACGAGGTAGCAGATAGAGCGGGGTCATTGGCTGCAGGCTTGAAGGGGACAGGAGCTGAAATACCGAGGGCGTTGACTAGCTTGGCAAGGCGATGTGGGGGTATCGGAGTGCGGGGACGAGGCCAAGATGGCGCTTGGTTCGCGATTGGATCATCTGGAGAAAGTAAAGCGGGGTCACCATCGGACGCGTTCTGAAGATACCCGGACGCGTCTTCCAAGGTCATTTGAAGAGAAAACGATTAATTAGAGCAAGGCAACGGGAGCATAGCGTTGTACCGCAACTGCTGCCCTGGATCAATCAGACTGACTACGGCGGGAGCGCACGTGGCGTGTGTGTCATAACCCTCATTTTCTTTTCTTTTTTCTTTATTTTCACGCATATAGTAGCCCAGCCTCTGAGCTGAGAGACGAATTTGAATAAAAGAGAGAGGTCCGATTAGCACGCCCTCTTTGTACTCGGGGAGGTGCTGGTTTGGGCAAGTGGTGCATATAGAGGCGTTCGTTATCGGAGATGAGGGCTTTTCCATTGGATGAAGCAGACGGAGATCAGTCGTTCCTGTCCGTGTCCGTGGTATCGCAAACCCATCGCAAAAGGCTCCCCTCGATATCGATAGCGATGGGGAGTGGCGTCGCCAGCTGTCATCATCCATGACACTCGCGTGATATGGATCGGCAGCCGTCTCACACAGGCGCTTGGGTTTTCCCAAATAAAAGGCAAATTCGCCGACCTCGCTCCGCGTTCAGTAACACAACTGTGTGGGGGAGCGAGTGTGAGAGTATCCGTGAGAAATAAAATCAAAAAGAAATTGAATCAGTTCACTTTTTCTCTTCGGAACGACGTAAAGGTCGAGAATCCGCCCGCCCGACCTCATTTCCTCTCCCTTTCGACTCGAGCCAGAGTCGTCGCCTTCCTTCCTCCTCTCCTTCTGCTCCCTCTTTTATTTCTTTTTCTTCTTCGCTACTTTTCTTTTTCTTATAAATTCCTCGCACGGGACGCTATCGCTCACCTCTTGTCACCTCATGGACCATCACGATAGCCACAACACCGCGAACTTGCCTCATGGCGGCCCATACGGCTTTTATCCGACTGAGCCAGAGGCGAATTTCGACATGGTCTACCCACAGCAAGGCATGAACACCTACCCAGTCGTGCCCGCCGCCCCTCCCCCGCGTGGGTATCATCCTCTGCCGTTCATCCTCGTGTTCTCATTTCTAAATCAACTTCTAACCCAACTCCCCCTTTTCAGAACTCCAGCAGGCTTTTCAGATGCGTCCCATGAGCCTCATGGCAAACACGCACCATCCTCAGTATGACAGCGGCCACGAGTTCAGCTCGTCCCCGCCAGCCCAGAGTGCTGGCCTCATGATGGAATCTGGCCCGCCCCCTTCCCCAGATATGTACGGCCCTCTCTCCCCTCCCATCTCCGGCTCCGATACCTCTGCCGAGGGAGCCTATCACTCTCGGAACAGTAGCACTTCGTCCTCTCGCGCAAACAGTCTAGTCCACAGAAATCCCTTACGTTATAATCCAACCCCCTCCCCATCAAGTTCATCTGGGCGTCGTAGAGGCAGATCCTTTGGCGATTCCGACGAGGACATGGGCGTGAACATTGCTGAGAGTATTGCATATACTAGGAAAGAGGCGACTCGTCGTCAACGCATCGAGGCCGAGCAGCGAAGGCGCGACGAACTTAGAGACGGTTATGCCCGCCTAAAGGATGTCCTCCCCGTGTCAAATCAAAAGAGCAGCAAAGTCTCCCTCTTGGAGAGAGGTATATAACCTTTCCCTTTATCCTACCACATGAATTTGGACTCATCTGTCCCCAATCAGCAACCAATCACATCGTGCAGCTCGAGAAATTGAATCAGCAGTTGCAGAAAAAAATACTGGGCTTGAACGCTGAGATTGCACGGCTACAGAACCTCAACGAGAAGATATCTCTTAACAATGCAAACACGCCTTCCCCAGGCGTGTCGATGGGTGTCGATAGTCGTCCACTATCTCCCCCCCCAGAGGCATCGAATCTCTCCCAGCTTACGTCCGTCTCGGGGCAAGAACCTCCCCGAGAGGATTCCCCCCCATCCTCCGATGGTGACTTCTGATAGCCCCTTTCTTCTCTGACTTTCTTCCCATCTATTATTCTTGCATTCCATCTCACGACCCATCAATTGTATTTTGTTTTCCATCTTCACCGTCCTCCAACTATTCTGTTTATTTCTGGGCCCGGGGTTATGAGGGTGATTGTGCTCTTGTCATCCTGGACAGGATCTGGTCTGCAACGCCACCGGGGTTTGGTCTGCAATGCAGTGCGTCGCATGACCCCCCGAGGTCCCTTGACCAGAGTCCGCGAGACCTGTGACTGGACGTCGCAGGCAGGGTTTTGGAAGGACCATCCGAAGTCTAGATTGCGAAGGCAACCAGGTGACTCGACATCTGGTATTTCGTCGATCGGTTCTTCCATCATCTCGTACTCCAAAGGCATTCCCCTAGCGGATTTTGCCATGACTGTGCACCATCCACCTCATACTGCTGTTGATCCGGCGCCCCGTCACAAGCCCCTCCTTCCGTAGTGGCGGCATCTACATTTCTTCCGTACCCATACCTATTCCCCATCTTCATCCGTCCCCTACCTTGGTGGTGCCATTGGCTATTACGATAATCTTTACGAAGGATACGGACCATTTATGACTGTACGTACGACGCTCATCAAACGCTTTACCAGTCAGGACGTGGGGTGTCTGGAAACCCAGAGGTTTGAATCCCCGCTTTACAGCCCCTTCCTTGAAGCAGTCCTTTGAAAGTATTATTGGCGCGGCAGCGCTGGGCAGCGCCTCTGCGACCAGCGTCCGGGCACTTCTCTTGACAGGCTTCAATGCTCCATCCAGTGTTTTCTTGTATTTGCTGGCAATCAAAGTTGATGTAGTGCATCCTCAGTTCGCGACTAGTTCAAAGAGGGATAGTTGGCAGGCTGGCATGTACAACATCAACAACAGCAGTTAGACGCTAATTCTACAGCCCCCTCCCTCCATTACAGAGACCCTGTTGGCTGATGAATTGCGATACGAACGAAGACCACGCACGAGGTGTGGCATCGAGGCCATGCGTGATGGTGCCCTCTTCGGCGTCAATCCGGGCATTTGCACAGCATTATACACGTGTTGAACCTCGCTCGATCTGGGGCAGAGGGGAACTGGCCTGCACAGCGTGTCTTGGAAACTTCAGCCCCGACAATCTCAGGCGCATCAACTAAGAAAAATGCGGAGCAGCCTCCCCTCCAAGCCATCCCTCCAAGCCATCCGAGTCGTAAGTATATGCGAGCCCATCGGAAGACATGAGGCATGGGCGATAATCTAAGAGACGCTCACCAGGTGGACAGCCGCGCATAGACAAGCTGACGGGAATTTATCCATTCGGGAGAGTGGGGGGTACGCCCTGAGAAGTAGGAAGGCAGGGAAGGGCGGCTCGGGTCATGGGGGCAGGCGGCGCGAAGCGAGCGTAATTACGTAGGACTGGCCGGGCTACAGTATGAGATTGGTAGCTGTGGTAATCGGTGGCGCTCGTCCGCTCCCGGGATATGAAACCCGATCTGACGTTTTGTCGCCGTCTGTCTTCCATTAAGCGATTGGGTGGAGGATCGTGGGGTGGTGAGTGGGGAGTGGAAGGGAAGGGATGCCAGTGAGAGGGGAGTAGCAGGCGCCGAGTATCGAGTGTTTCGTTAGCGCGACGGAGCGCCCGGGTGGTGTGCTGCTGTGTGCTTGATTGTAAATCGAAAATTGTTATAGGAGAGCAGATGGAGGACCGCAAACGGACCAAACACGAATCCTCCCGAACCCGATAGCAAACTTCTTTTTTCCACTGAGGACCCCGAGGCGTACTGTACGAAGGGGCGATATCGCCCAATCTTTGAGCAGTGCTGGTGAGAATGGGGACGGTGGTTGTGGAGAAAGATTCTTGGCCCCCTCACCCCCTCACGCCACCCCTCCCCCTTTTCGACGGAATATCCAATAGGCAAAGGGCTCCATCTGTACCGATTCCGAAATGCGTAAAGCAATACCCTCGCATGATCATTGGGCCTCAGAACGTAAAAAATGGCATATACACCAACGCCGAAGAGTTGTGAATCGCGGAGCTGTCGGGATACACGAATCGACTTCTGCCCCACAGCAACCTGGCCCTTGTCAAGGGTAAGGAGTCACCCCCATTCACGAAAGAGGTACTAGAGCGGCAAAGAGAGACGTCGGAAACGGGCGATGGAAAGGGAAGATCATCATTTGGTTCCGGGCCATACGTGGGAGTGTAAAAAAAAAATTGAGTGTCCACCTAGAACATCGGTGACTCGGGGTGGTGACGCGCTAAAGGAAAACCGAGAATGAGGGTGCGAAGGACGATTCACCGGTCCCAGTTGTCCAGAAGCATGTGAAGCCAGAGGGGTAGAGACGAAAACCGCGGGAAAGGGTGACCAGACCCTGCTGGTTAAGCCTAGAGCCTAGCGTGGTAGAGAGGTGAACAAGTGCTGGGGGAGATAGTGCCAAGAATGGGTAGTGTGAATCTTCCAACGTGCGGGATCCAATTACGCGTGCAAAGTACCGAGATGTGAACACTTGGGATAATGCGGTCATATTCACGGTAAGGCTAGGTAGCCCAGTGAAATGAAGCTCCGACACGGACGCGATCTCGCAGATCACACATGCGGTCAATGTCGACAATGTCGGAGAGCGGTGCAACCGGTGAGTGTTGCGAAAATACGGAGAGTTGTGTCAGCAAAACTTGACTTATCCAAGTTTTGCACAGGCACTAGTTTAAAGCTGGCGGTTGCTAATCCAGTCAAGGACTACAAATGTTTCGGGTTCAATAGAAGCCGCCAAAAGTTAAACGGCGTGAGCAATTTTTCTCGCAGTGAGAGATTGTGCGATCGATACCACCACATGTTGTGAAGAGTCACTCAAAAGAATTCCTGGAGAGACAACAGAAGCATTTCGGACGGCGGCCGGAAGTCATATCCGAGTGTGGTGTCCATGTTTCCGATTCCTTGGCCCTTGGCGCTTAACACCAAAAATAATAATTATCATAATTATCATAATTATTATTATTATGTTCAGTGACGGCATGACAACCGACCCCTTGCCTTTCCGGGTGCATAGCGCTCTCTGAGCTCGGATCTCCCACTGCTCCTGCCCATAAGCCCTCTCTGGCCCCCCGACCGCCTAAGGTATTCTATAGCTATACGATCTAACGGACAGGTTTCAAGCTCTGTAACTTGTATACTACATTCCTTTACGTGATACCCCTCTATCTGAACTTGCTGCTATGTGGTAAGCCGATCTACTGGTTTTGTCTACCTCCTTGATCTCATCTCTTAATCTCTGCTGTCGGTAGGTGCGACAACTGCTTGCTGATCTTCCCACTCGTTCGTATGCGATACACGCTGCACGATCTCCTGATGTTAACTTGTGTGACTACAGCGTGCCGGAGGTATGGTATGGGCGACTATCATCTTCGTGAGCCTCCTCTTGGGACTACACGTTCCGCCTCGAGCCTGATCGATGCATCATCATCATCATCATCATCATCCAGCTCTACAGTGTCGTCGGGGGGATATTCCTCTACCGAGACGGACCATTCCTATACTTTGTCTATCCAGAGTGGTATAGTCTTGTTTTGTAGCGCTGTGACATCACTCGCTCAGCTGCAATGTTCTACGTAGGCAAATTTTTGGTGGAATTGCTCTGGCAGTAGCTCTCACCGCTGCACTAAGCGTCCTTGCTCTCGGAAACGTTAGCGCCTCTATCCGTTCACGCATTTGTGAAGTGCTGATCGTAAATTTCATCCCTATCACAGCGGTCTGCTACATGGTCTCGGGCTTGCAGGATCTTGTGGCCATTTTTGATTGTCATCTCCGCCATTCGTGACATTGCCATGATCGTGGAACTCCAGAGGGGGTAAAGCGCTTAATTTTTGGCGATAGCACACAGCGCTCAGTAGACCCTTTGACATGTGACAGGAAAGAGAAGATAGAATGGGAATGTGCGAACGGCGGTCAACTGTGGACAACATCAGCAGCTGCCGGGTACGGGAGCGGGAACGTCCCCTCTGTATTTTGCACAGCGGGCTTTTCCAGTTTGAACACGGCATTCATCGTGTGCCTGCTGGCGGACCTCGTGTGCCAGGTTTGTTCCGGATAGTGATTAACGTGGTGGGTACACATACATCTGAACTGTTCCGGCAGGTGTATATGCTGTTCCTCACTTGGCGATACTCGACGAGGCTGGAACACTACGACAGCCTGAAGTATGTGGAAGCTTGATCCGGTTAGACAGTCTTTTTGTTTCGCCTTATTTTTCCTCATCTGACAGGGTATATTAGCTTTGCTCAGATTGCGGTCGCCCCAACACGGTCGAGGCACCGAATGTTCGTTTGTGAAGTGAACGCTTTGGACCTTTGTCTCTCGTTTTACTGCGGCTCAGTAGATATGTTACGGTTTTACGACTCTTTACGACCCTGCCACGATGTACGACCCGTTACGTTGTTTAGGTTTATCTCATGACTTGTTCTGTGATGATTATATTCCGTTGTGTACCAAATAAGGTGAAGGTTTTATGGACGCAAGCGTTTCTTTGGCGGATTGACGTGATGATTAAGAAGAGCCGGGCAGACCTAGCGCTCAGGCTTGTTTTGGCGGAGTCAAGCTCTGAAGGGATAAACATAAATGATAAGTGAAGCATTCGGGGAAATGCCGGCGTGTATCGCCGCGCATATAAGTGGATAAGGGGGTGAGATGAAAACCTCGCCCTGTTTGATCGGAAGGGCTGAGAAAAAAAGAGCCGAGAAATGGAAAAGGTATAGATGATTAAAACAACGTGGGGGAACAGCCTCACGCAAATAAGGGTGGGTGATGAGGCAAACTGGGGAGGAGTAAGATACTGAAAGGGAAGAGGGAACGAAGGTTGAAGGAGCACGGCAAGGCAAAGCACTGAGGGACCGGAGGGAGGGAGGGCGAGAGAGAAGAGAGGGGAAGGGGAGGGGAGAGGAGAGGGAGGGCGAAGATGGATCTCGATCTGTGCCAAAGTGTGACAAGGGGAAGGGTGGGGACCGATTTGCCTGAAAGGGAGGACCGGGAGATCGCGCCGAGTCGGGTGAGATGATTGGGGTGGTATAAGACTCGCGTCCCCTGAACGATCACCCACAGTCCAGCAGAGCTCTCTCTGTCTTCTCTCCCTACACTTTCTCTTTTTCTATCCCTCTTCTCCCCTCCTCCTCCTCCTCCCCCTCACCCTCTCTCGATCGCCCGCTTCTCTCCTCTTTGCGTCGCATCCCATCTGTACGACCATCCGTCACCCGTCACATTTTCACTTGTCTGTTGTACTATCTCGGTTCGTCCCCCTCGCAAACAACAACAACAATAATAATAACAATTCTTTCTTCTCCTTTTCCATAGCATCCACGCTTTTATTTCTGGTTCATTTATTAGTCGACATCTCCACGACCACTTCCCCCCTCAATTACTACTACCCCCACATCCTACGCAATTTCTCAACGCACAAGCACAATGGAAGGCCCACTCGAGCAAGTCCTTGAGCACCCCAAGAGCCCCGACTTCATTGATGCTGCTACCTCTGGTTTCACCTACGACTCTCTTGCTGGCCTCGATTATCTTCAGTACCCTCACACAGAAGCGTTCGGCATGCCCTCCATTCATCGTATGTCATCATCTATTCTACGTCCAGTCCCTAACCACTCATCGCGTCCTTATATACTCATCAGCTTCTCCCCGTCTGGGCTTCCCCACTTTGAATCTTGCCGCTCCTATGGCCGAGTACACCTACAGCAGCTCTTACACTACTGGTTCCCCCGGTCGTCCCTACACTCCTCCCCACAGTGTTTACCCTGCTGCCTTGATGTCATTGAGCGCAGGCGAGATATCCTCTGACAGCGGTGCTTCTGGCCGCACTAGTCGCGGTTCTGGTTCCCACTCGCCTAACCTCTCCTCGGTGCCACGCTCTGTGCGCTACAACCCAATCAGCGTCTCCTCCGTAGCGCGCTCGAGTCGTGAGCGCAAGCGCCGTTCGAGCAAGCAAGACGATTTCTCTGATGATGACGATGACTTTGCCCCTACCAGCGCTCCCACGGCCTCTAACGAAGTGTACGTCCTATCTCGGATGTAAAGATCATTATTTTTCCTGACGCGTTTGTCGCAGCCGCCGCGAGGAAATCCGTCGCCAACGTATCGAGTCAGAGCAAAGGAGACGCGATGAGCTCAGGGATGGCTACCGTCGCCTCAAGGATGCTCTTCCTGTCTCCAACCAGAAATCCAGCAAGGTCTCTCTCCTGGACCGTGCCACCACCCACATCAAGTACTTGGAGATGACCCAGCAGCAGCTCCAGACGAGACTCCAACAAGCAGAGAATGAGACTGCCCGCCTTCGCCAGTGCGTTCACTTCTCGAGCAATCAGTTCGTCATGGGGCTAAAGTTATTTACCAGGGTTAATGAAGCGTTGATGCTGGGCACCGCCGAGCAACGTCATGCTGCCGCCGCCGCTGCCGTGGCTGCCGTTCAACAGCAGCAGTCGTCTTTCTGATCCATCATCCTCTGGAGCTCTCAGTCGACAACCTTCCTTGTCATTCCTTCCTCCCCCTCCCTCTTTGTGGTCTCACGAAAAGCGGACTGCTCTTCCGCCATAACGTTATGATGATCGATGATACTTGAACACCTGCCGGGATTGCATGGTGGCGCATTTCTTATTACGCATGATGGACTACCGCACTCCATTTTTTTTTCTTTTTTATTTCTGCATATCTCTATCTCCCTCCATCGCACCTCCACTATTTTTTCATTGGTGTTTCGCGTCCGGGAAGGCCCTGACTGGGCTTGCATCAGTGATGCAGTCCCTTCCTTCTGTCCAGAGGTCGTCAGATCCATGCGGTCGAGCCGCAGGTTCTGCACTCCACTTTGTCCGCCCCGTAATGGTTGACCATTACCGGCCGACAATACTGCGATATCCGAGAACGACGAAAGGCGTCAAGAAGGCGATTACTCCCGATCGGTTCGATGAGATGGCCAGGCACTGACGCAAGACCGCTCCTTTGGAGGCACTCTGCTCCCCTCGTGAGCTATGACGTGCTTCGTTGCAAGGACCGGCTCATCTTGTACTTTTAACCCGCCTCATGTCTCTCTTCCGTCCCCGATCGATCCACTCGCCTGCACACCAAAGCTACCCCTTCATTGGGCATCGCTTCAACACCATGTATATGTGCGCCAACACATCGGCACTCTCGCTTCTCCCGTTTTCGTCGGAACGCATTCATGACCTCAAGTTATTTCCTTCCCCAGTCAACCCCGGCCCCACCCCAACCCTTGCGACGTCATTCTGTGCACTAATGTTTAATTATCACTTTTTATGCCCTGTATGCCCAACGCAGCTTCTCCGGCGCCGAATCGCCGCCGACGACTAGTTGTCTGCTACGCCTTCCCCCTACCTGTTCGTCCTCCAATGAGCACGCGCAACGGAACGCGGTGTTGAGGATTCGTTGTAAATGGGTAAGGTGGGAGACGGCACTCATGCTCCTGTTTGTTGCAGTAGTAATGTCCAGCCCAAGCCCTTGCGGGCCCACTCTAAATTATCTCCTCAGCTCCCTCATTCTGCTGAATCGATTTGGCTGCTCCCGCTTATGCACCTCGTCTCTTCCGTAGCGTGGCTAGTTCCCGCTCGAGGAGTCTTGTAGTTGATGCGCGCGTCGAGCGACCTTGTCGAGGATGTGGTAAGGTGGGGAACTTGGTTGATTGTCCGGAGTGTAGGTTTGGTGATTCGCACTCGCCAGTCGGGCTTGCCGAAGTCGCCTGCCTGCTCGGGTTTGTTGCTTGCACTTCCTTACCGATGCTACCTACCCATTACGCACATACGCACTTGACCCTCCTTAAGTACCCGTACACCGTGATTGTTCCTACGCATAGTTCATTGAATCATAGCGCTCGTTGATTCATCACATATGTTGTGATACTCAAGGCCACGCGTGAAATTCTGCCTGGGCAGGTGGGGATTTAAGTATTCGTTCCAAAAGCCTCCGTTATTCCCTTAAAATAATAAGAAGCTTTCGATTCAAAATAATTTCACTACCTACCCTCACGCTATTGCGTAGGGTATACTGAAGTAATTTTTAACACCACGAGTTGGGTTTCAAATTGTGATTCCTCAGCGTCAGTACAGTATTTGGAATGCGAAGCGAATGTCTCGTCAAGTCTCCACTTGTTGCCCCATTGGATGGCTCAACCTCGTTTTCTTGCCCTGACAGCTGATGCAGACCCCGGAAGCATGTCCCTGGGATATGAAAAAGGACAGAGATAAGTTTACTTCCGGCAAACCCGAGTCCGCCGCAGGCCGTCGTACATAGATGGTATAGTCCGCTTCGGCCCAACAGTTAAGCAACGGCGGCACGCGCTCCTTACGCGGAGCTATTTGTTTTCTAGGTCTTGTCAGCTGATAGATGTCGTACTGTTTTAGATACTGGGCGGTCAGGGACGGGCGACGTCCCCACATCCCCATTGCTTGTATGAGTCTGATGGGCTGTACGGTATATGCCATACGCCTCGTTTTTCCATCCACAAAAGCCCAGTATTTCCTCCGTTTTTCCACGCTTCGATTAGTCCCGCCGAGAATGTCCCCGGCATTCGGCCTCCCGCCGGCAGGGCGATGAGTCATCGCGCCTTCTGAATCTAATCTGACCTGATATGAACACAACGGAGCGCTGCTTTTCTTGATATCAGTGGTGTGAAGCCAGATTCAACGTAAGTTGGCTATCTGGGTTGATCCTAGTCAAGACCTCGGTGATGTTTCCACAGCCCGAGATCGTGCTATGGCTTTGAACACCTTATCTTGAATGCCGGAACGTCGAGATTGTTCAGTTTTGATGCTACGTTGTGCTACATGCTGTTTTCTGTTACCCCTCCACTCTAAGAGAGTATCTCCATCGCAGGTATGCCCGGGACATACCGGTTCATTCACAATCAGCACAAAGTGGTCTTATACAACACAGGTTGGGGCGGGTCGCGAGATCGCGTGAGAGCTTGAAGCCCACAGTGAACAGACCTTGACAACAACAGACCTTCGGGCGTAGGGGTTGCTAAACACCCTATGTTGGTCGAAGGAATCAATGACCGCTTTACTTGCGTCACAACTAGGTGGATTTAGCCTCGCTGAGAACCGCCAGAATAGGCTAGGCTATAGCAGTTCTAGGTCGTGCTCACAGAGAGCCACGAAGGTAGGGTTGTGTATAGATATCTATGAGTATGAGTCGTTTGAAGTGTTGGTTATCACCAACTCAACACCGGCATGGATTCTGTGTATTTTGGCCAAAGCAGGCTCACCTCTATCGCTGACATAACACCTGTCCATAGTCCATCGTCCCGAGTGCGATCTCGCACCAGTTGTTGCGAGCTAGCAGGTCCTCGAGTGTGTGCAAGGCAGTTCCAAACAAGCGCTACGCCTCCCAGAACCTGGTGCCTTCCCCCCGTCTGCTATGCTTCATGCAGATCCGCGGGACATGGAAACCGTTCACGTATTCTGGGTGCTGCTTCCGATGGCCATGTAGTTCTGTTGGTATCAAGCTCAAGCGGAGGTCGAAACTTTGGATGGAAACGTCGTGCGTCACACTCTTGCGAGGACCATGGATTGAACGCAAAGATGATTAGAACATGCAGATACATAATGCATGAGGGATTTCGCACCACGAGCAGGTACACACCCACGCTTTCAGGTGTGACTTAACATTCTTAGGTTACTAAGCCGAACGACTGGAGACTCACGGACTGAGCGCAAATCCATGTTTGAAAGAAATCCTAGTGTCTGATAATAGCCCCCGGGGTCTGCCGATATCCGAAGCCTATCGGCTGTCTTTGCGAGAACTTGGATTCCCAGGAGCTATTCGCACTCTGGAGTGGTCTCGCGGTCAGTTGCCCCACCGAGGAAATGTTTTGTTATTCGTCGGTGGCTAGACACCCATGGGTCTGGCTGATCGATTAGTAAGCACTAGTAATAAGTGATTCTGACACTCATCCCCTTGGAGCATAAAGGGTACTGTACCACTCGACAACCCAACCACGGAGATAGAAGCCCAGAAATGTACTTGCTCTAAAAGACATAGGAGGAGTGATCAGGATCAGGAAAAGTGGGTTCAACGTTGTTGAAGGCACTGGATGAGAGGTGATCGCTGATTTTGGCGTACTCGCAGGCACAAGGACGCACGCTCTCGGTTCTGACACGATCTGACAAGCACCTCCCTATTAGTGGGCGTAGATAGCGTATATACAAAAATACACCGAAATCACATCAACCCAACTTGGCTTTTTTCGTCGCGGGCTGCTCTGGCTGATCACTTCCAGGTCTTTCACTCTCCCTCCGTTTCTTCAGCCCCTGTTGTACCCGCAGCTCCTTGATACGATTGCTGAATGCCACAGCAATTTGACCCACTTCGGATTCTTCACCATTGAAGTGGATGGCATTACGGATCATCAAGTCTATGTCTGCTTCCCAAGCTTCGGGCGTCTCGTACTTGTCAGCATCTATTTTTTGCCGTATCGTCCTGAGGTCCCGCGCGTCCTTGCGAGGTATTATCTCGTGATACTGTGGAATCCCGAGAGCGATCGGGTCTACGGGTTCCCGGAAAACGAATGACCTTAAGGTCGGGTCAGGGTGACAGAATCATGCTATCATGCTACTGGACGAAGACGTACAGAGGATCTTTCACGAGTGTAGTCATCAGGGACTGCAAGCTTCGCTTCTCGCTCCACCCCATCTTCTTCTCCGCAACCCTAGTCCATTCCTTCTTGAAGACCCGCTCTAGGACGTCTGCGCACTGGACAGGGTATGTCGTCGGCGGGTTGAATAGCCTACAGTTGCTGAAAACCAATCCAACATCTCGAGTAAATTCCTCCATCGTCGAATATTTTCCCGAGTTAAGGTTCTGCATCATCGTGCCGAAGTCCATAGGGTTCTTGATCTCGTCAAAGTACCTGCGGAAAGCGTTGAATTAATTAGAGCTAACATGCGGATGAGGAAAATGGGGTACGTTGGACAGCCATCCTGTATAGGATCCACAGGTCTCGAGAATATAGTAGCTTCCGGTAATTTCAACAGGTTTTTCAGCACTTCGCGGGCTTTGGCCTTGTTGATGGGCGTTTCGGAGGCAGAAGAAGGTCTAGTTGGGGCCAGAGATGCCACCTCTTTCTCCTTACCTTTGGTCGACGGTTGGCGACTTCCTGCAGGAGGCTTGACTTCTGGGTTCGCAGCAGGCTCTGAGACAGAGATTGAGGGTCTCTTGATTTTGATTGACCCGGGAATCTTTGCGGGAGATGTCGCGCGTGCTTCTTTCTCCATAGAGCCTGGCTGTGGACTTTTACTAGGCTTCTTGCTAGGCGAAGCCAGTGCTAAAATTTCTTCGTCTTCCTCCAACTCATCCAACAAGTCTTTCTTCCTCTTCCCAGGAGCAGCGGTCTCCGATCCTGCTGTCGATTGTCGCTGTTTCTTTGACGCGACAAGCTTCTCTTTCTCCTTCTCAATGGCGATCACTTCTTCCAATAGATCGAAGGAGCCGTCGTCTACCACTGGTGCTGATGTTGTATCTACCGGCTTGGGTTTCCGTCCTTTGGGTTTGACAGTAATAATTGGCTTCGGAGTAGTCGAATTGTTGGAGGGTGCGGGAGGTTTGGCACTTGGGGTGACGTTTCCGCCAATTTTCAGCTTCAGAGTTGGTGTGGGTGCTGGAGCACCTGCAGATACTGCAGGTGTGGCTGTTTTTGATGGTGCCGTTACTGTCTTCGTCTGAATTGGAACTGGAGGCGGAGGCATCGGCTTGGGTTGATTTGCAGACTTCATGTCAATGGTATTATTGATGCGTGCCCAACCTATTAAACGGTAAGAACTAAGATTTACCAGAAACGCAAACGGGACACACTTTTGTCGAACACTGATTCTAAAGCAAGCGTCTCGTTGTACGCAAAAGTACCAGGCATGTTGTAGGTTTTTGCGTTGCGGATCATGAGACGAAAGTCTGCCTCGAACGCAAAGCGTTCTTTGTACATCCCAGCTTCGAGCTTGGCATTCATAGCACTGATATCCATCGGATTCTTGATAATCTCAAAATAGCTACCACGATCATTAGTCAAAGGGCAAAGAATTGGGTTGTGTGAGCATACTTAGGTGCGCGATCTCTGACGGGATCGACAGGCTGTAGAAATAAATTGGAATGTTTACTAGACTTCAGCTTCTGTAAAGCTGTTCGGCACGCTTTGAGATCAAAGGATGTCATTCCGCCGCTTTGTGCCTTCGGTACGACCTTTGCTTCTTTATTCTTTGCCTTTACCTTGATCTTTGTTCCGATGAGCGTCTTTGGCGCAGATCCTTGTTTGGTAACAGGAGGCTGTCGAGCGGCTAGAGCAGAGAGAGAGGATATATTGGCTGCTTCCGCATGGGCAGATGGAACAAGGCGGATTTTCGGAGTCACTGGGGTTGACATGGGCGTATTCCTTGGGCCTCCGGATTTGATGGCTCGCGACGGTTTTGGAGGAACGGGGATCTTGGCAAAAGGCAGGGGAGGTGTCTCGGCCACCGGGGTAGGGGGAGGTAAGTGAATAGAGAGTTTTGGAGGAGCCTCCTCGGCACCGCGAACAAGGACATCTGCCAATTTGATGATAGACCACCGTACATCCTGGTCGGCATCGGGGGCGCTGAATCAAGTAAGCTACTACTTGAACTTTCGTGGAAAGAGCCAACTTACAGGGCAATGGGTAAGAGAAACTCCCGAACCATCTCATTCTTGCCAACTTCCTTGTCCTTCCTGAGGGTTCTGACAAGAGAGTCTACCTCACTCTTCTTCGCCTCCTTGGTTTTGTCCTGAGCCGACCCATCCTCCTCAATGAGGAGTGACTCTGATTCCTTAGCAGCGTTTTTCAGTTCGCCCATAGACACCAGCAGTGCAAGAGACTGGCATGCGTTACGTGCTACGTGGCGGCGTACTGTACGAGAGAAATCACCCGCCGCAACGGCCAGAATGTAACGCATGATTTTGGGTGTGTACCACTTGGTGAGGAACAACGCATCAAAAGCTGCTACGCGGACTTGAGTGTAATTACCCTCACTGTGAAAAAAATGAGATAAATCTGCGGTATTGGATACAGGAAGCATTAGCTACCGCGTGAGTGGGAAGTATACACGAGGGTCATTTGGGATCAACCCCGTAACACTTAGGATAAGGCGAAACTGATCTAGAGGTCAATTCAAAGCATGTGACTAGGAGACATCAAGTTCACCTCGAGCGTTGCTATCGTCACAACGTTATGGGGAGAGGGAATAAGTCTGTCCATGCTGCGATACCTATCGACCTCGGATAATGACTGCTTTAGGAGGTTTGCTTCCTCGGATGTTTGGTCACTCTTAACCTCCGTTGGGAATAGTTCTCCACGCTCGGGAGGGACAGTGGAGACACTTGCGCATGCCAAAGCAGATATTATTGTGCAGATATAGAACGCATCCGTATACTAAGAACAGTGAGCACATTACCTAAGAATAGTAGCAGAATACGCACAGAATTAGCGGTATTGTCATTGTACTTTAACTGGTCTATCAGAAACTGCCGGACGATTGTTGGACATTTCCCATTTGCGAATCTGACCTGCGAGATAGATTTAACAATTGCCTTGTAGAGAAGGGATCAGTGGCATGGAGGCGGTTTACGATCCTAAGTGCCCACCCTCCGCACGAAGTACTCTGAGATGTCAGAGAAGTCGTTCGGCCTTGGTACATACGAGTGGGTGAAAAGGTCTTGCTGAGGGTCATCCGGATCATAACAGTATCGTAGAAAGAGCTTGAATAGGTGAAATAGGCCAAGGAAATCAAGCTGTTGATAGGCGCACTGGACTGGGATGAGCAAACAAAGTCCCTGACAAGACAGCGATACACACCGTCACGAGGGCCACGGCAGCTTCGCAACGCACCCTGTAGAAGTAGTTCGTTACTAGCACAGTCTTTGTAAATGTGCTCGAGACAATAGCATTCGGCATTTTCGACAACGCCCTAACTGCCTGAAGAACCGAGTGAATCAAAGCAATGGATGGTGCAAATAATGTGCACTACCTCGAGTTGCGCAACGACATCCCTATCTCTCTGTAATTGTGAGACCCACATGAAATCGGGTTGGGTAAAATCAATGGTCGCAATCCACTCGAAGTCTGCGTCCATTCGTATCCATTCGTACGTTGCTCCGCTCATGACTTGCTCATCATCTTCAGTCCAGTCGGCTACTTTCCAGTTTTCCCGCTCTTTTTCTTTCTCCCAAATCTCCAACCCAAAGCCCATGTCAATCATGCCCATGGCCTCCGCGGCTTCAGCGTCACCCTCTGCCGCTGCTTGTGCAGCAGCTTGGCGAGCAAGGTAACGCTTCGTATTGCGACGGACTCGCTTATATTTTGTGTTGAACGGAACTTCGTATCGCTTGAATGGGGAACGGATATCAAGAACGTGCTCATATGGCGTCCCATCAGCTTCATGAATTCGAATAGTCATTTGACCCTAGAGGCGAAAGAGCCCTGAGTCGTCCGTGAGGTAGGAGAGGTGAGGGATCTTACCTCGAAAAATGGAACTGGGTTGAGAAGGGTCCTGCGAACCTCGTCATGCTCGTAGCCTTTCCAAGCTGGTGCGTCTTGTCGCATCGTAATCTCTACTGCCATTTTTTTCCTGTTGAAACTGGCTGAGAAACCGAAGCTTGGGCAGCCACTGCCGTATATCCACTGGTCTGCGAACGATGTAAGGTCGGCGCCGCTGACTTTCCTACATGTCCTAAGAAAATGAGACGTCGACAATATGTTGTGTTGTAGCTCTCCCGAAATCGCAGAAAGAAAAAGCTTGGGAAGGACGCGCGATAATCCCAGTGACGTGCCGGATTTGCACAAACGACGATCCAGGATGTGAAGAACAAGAGGGGACTTGAGGTTAATGAACGGAAGGACCGCAGAATCAGGAGGATCTTGTATCTGAGGTTGGCATACGGGCGGCATTGCGCCCTGGTCCCATTCAACGACCCGCTCCATATCCTTCTTGAGGCGGAAGCGATACTCGTTATTTCCCAGGAGTTTGCGCAGAAATAGTCCGGTAATGTATAAGCCCAGTCCATTGACAAGCCATAAGTCGGACCAAGTTTTTGGAAGGATATTAATTCCGACCCATTGGCAAGCTAACGCATGGCTCAAAGACTGCCTGGTCTCATAGACTTGGTCGATGGCATCTTCGCTATGTAGCAAGTCCACTGAAACGATCGTCAAACCGGAAGTATCGAAGCGGAGCGTTGACAGTTCATCTACGAATACAAACTTGTGCGATCCAAATGGATAAGACCCAAACTCTGTTGTGAAGAAGGTCATAGTTTGCCGGACAAAGGGAATAGAAGCAGCGAGTTGAGTCTCGCGTCCAGGTGGACAGAATGCATGCATCAACGGTTGCAAGGAATTGCCCAGGTCGTCCCCAGCCACATCACCAGCGGAAATGGGTAGTATGTAAAATGGACCAGCTGCAAAGCCAATGTGTTGGACTGATGTGGGTGTTGCCTGCGAAAAGGTGAAAATGGTTTTATTGGAGTTATATGGGTGGGCCACCTTCGATTCAGCAGGACTCAGTAATTATTAAAGTGAGTGTAGTGTGTCACAGCACCTGTTCAACAAGCTCTCCGCTACATATTACCAGAGTGGGGTGTTCACTTTGAGCGTCGTCATCCAAGGCAGCTGGAGAATCTTCGAGACTACGTGGGACTACAAACTCAAAGTCCCAGGTACACCGCTCCCAGAGGCTGTCAATGCATGGGACCCAGCATCGTGCTGCATCCGGAGAAGAGGGCGTTGTGTATACATGGGGTACGCGCTGTGATCAATTAGCAAAGTACAACAATGAAAGGAATTTAACATACGTAGGGATACGCATCCGAGGGTCGGATGAATGTCAGTCCATCGGCAGGATTACGCACACTATATTCAATATGGATAGTGAGAGGGGCAAACTCGAGGTTAGGAAGGGCTGATGCTCCGGGGGTCTGTGGCTCGGGTGTAGCAGCTAGGATCAATCAGTATTCGCCCCAATAATGAGGGGGTTTGGGGTATTACCCTCGCTAGCGGCGATGCCGGCATGAAAACTTCCAGACACTTTCAGTGGCACCTCCTTCGGAATGGCGATTGACAATTCGCCCTCGTCCGCCTCAGCCAAGGCTGAGTAGAGTTTTCGCTTTAGCTCGGGATGTGTGTGCACATCTTGGGGATTTGAGATTGCCAGATTTGCAAGAGGGTCATATTGTACAAATTCCGCACGATGAGATGCAATAGTCACGCTATGAACGGCTGAGGCGACGCGTCAGGCAGTGATAACGACAACGGCCTCACGGTTTGACGTACTGCACTGACGGCAATGGAGATGAATAGTTCTGAGAAACTTGCCATTTGGTACAATGAGTATATCCGTGTAACCCTGAGTAAGATTTAGGTAGGGAATAAATTGGCAACAGGAGGAAAGCGTACCCAGAGTGCCCCGGCGAAGTCGATTTCAAGGACGACGTTCTGATGGCTGGTAGAGATAGGAGAAGAATAAATTAGACGAAAGAGGTGATTTAAAGTGGTACGTATATTGAAAAGCCTCGACGTAAGTCCTCTCGATGCATGTTGTCGTGACTCTGTCTCCACGCCGGTGCCAGTGGCCGGGCTCACGCTCACGCCAGCATATCGATCACGTGTGCAGAGGCAGTCCCGGACCGCACAGGCCGAGGTATGTATCCTACCTCACATTCACCATTCACCTACCACCATCTTGCACCTTGACACTTGGCAGTGTGAGCACGCGCAGATATGCCATCAAAATCAATATTCAGACAACCAGGAGCTCAGCACTTTCAGCTTGTTCATCGCTCCCAAAGGGATCCTCTCATTAATGATCCTGATGCAAGCCAGCATGTCCTCAAGCCGGTTATTCGAGAAAATACAAAAAAGGTCATTCGCCTTCAAAACGACCGTCTGTTCTAACTAGTGACACCTTCTATCAGGGAAAGTCAAGAGCAGATCTGGAGGGATTACTTTCCCCATCAGATCCCGTGCTTGCTTCTGGACAATCTAATATTGGCGAAGCCTCTCTCTACGGAGTCTACTTTGATGACACAGAGTACGACTACATGCAGCATCTGCGACCTATCGGCAGAAGAGATGAAGGCTTTGAGTCTATCCTAGTTGAAACACCAAAAAGGGGCACCACCTCAAAAAGGACCAGCGACTTACCCATCTCCCTCCATGACTTACCCCCCGAGGCTCTTCCTTCAGTCTCAGAGCTTCCGCGCGACTTTGAGAGCCAAGCAGCTGTTCAGAGTTCGATATCTGGGCTACAGCCAGACATGGACCCTCACCTGAGGCAAACTTTGGAAGCGTTGGAAGACGATGTATATGTGAATAATCAGCTGGATGACGATTTCTTTGGAGAACTCATCAAGGATGGCGAACGTGATGCGAGTGAGCCATTCGAGTATGAATTCACAGAAGGAGGTTTGCCTACAGACGGTAGCGATGCCGGGGGTGTGCACGAAAGGGACGATGGAGAAGAAGCTGGATGGGAAGCTAGATTCGCCGCATTTAAGAGGGAGAGAAAAGGTCGCGAACCAATGGATACTTCACTTTCTGACATCGAGTCAGAGGGGGCGGACACCGTTGGGCAGATGCCAGGGTTTTCGACCACAACTAGCAGACGCAGAGGACAGGAGACTTCGGACGCGTCAGGCTTCAGTATGAGTAGCGCATCTATATTTCGGTCTGATGGCCTAAGAGACCTCGACGATCGATTTGATCAAGTAGGCATTCTAGAGTCTGTGGCTAACCTATGTGTTGACGAAACTTATAGGCTGAGAAGGAGTACATCGAAGATGAAGGGAGTGAAGACGGGCCTCCGGACTCAGGTGATTCTGACTCGACACCAGAGCTCATCGCATCGCGGGAAGATTTTGACTCTCTCATGGACGACTTTCTACACAATTATGAGGTGTCCGGCGGCAAGATGAAGCCATCACTCCCCGGTTCTGGCCCAGAGAAATTACAATCATTGCGTCTTGCAATGGGTCGTGACAAGTGTTTGATGGTCGACCATTCTGACCAAGAACACAATCAGGATGATATCTACGCCATGATCGAGGATGAAAAGCGAGAGCGCTGGGACGTGGAGACAGTTCTGAGTGAGTCGTATCTCACGCCTGAGCTAACCAGTCTCTCACCGTTCTCCAAGCGACGTACACGAACCTCGAAAATCATCCGAGATTGATCAAGGCTCGCGAAGAACACAAAATATCGAAGATACGGTTAGATCCAAAGACGGGATTCCCCCTCGTTGAAGGCAAAAGCACGTCAAGGTCTAACGTCTCCCAATCTTCGCTGGAAAAGAGGGCTGCGGGTGCGTCTTAATTTAATCACCGATCTCAACTAGTGAACTCGACGGCAGCCCCCCGCATTACGACACGACGGCCACGCGAAGAACCTGCAGAGGAAAGAAGAGAGCGCAAACGTGTGGTGAAGGCCGAAAGACATGCACGTCGTGTTGAGAAAAAGGAGAAAAAAGAGCAGTTTTCTGCCGCCCTCAAGCAGCAATCGCAGGCACTCGCACTAAAAGAAGCACAAGGTCATAAATTATGACTGTGCCCTTCGTTGATAGATATACGATTGGCATAAGGTATTATGGGAAGTGTAGGTATACGGTATAGATATCTGTGTGTTTGGTGGATGACACGAAGCCAAAATGATTGTTGTGACGAGTGACAAAACAATGATTATAATAGCGCTTGCTAATCACCAGTCTGGCCAGAGATCCAGTAGGATGTTTCCTTCATCTTCTGGTGCATCTTTTTGCTTCATCCATCGATCGGGAACCTGAAAACAATGATCAGGTTGAAGCTCAGACTACGGAGGGTTACAGATGTTACCAGTGGAAAATAACGCTCCATCGCGCTGACGAATCGCTGACGATACAACTTTGGTGTGACTACCGTGGGCTCGCCCTTGCCCGCGCCACCAAGGAACCCGGACTCCTTAACCCAAGTCTCCAGTTTCTTATCCAAAGTGTATGTACGGACGTAATCTGATGGGCGTTAGAGTGCCACGAGGCCGCTCTGAGGTCTTTACGTACCAACAATGCCCACAACCAGCTCACTTTTCTGGCTATCGACACCAACCACTAATGAGTAGTCCATTACGTTGATTTCCGAGAGGAACTTGCTGTCGTTATATAATGCTCCCCGCAGGATGCGCTTGGAATGTTCACGTAAATAGAAGGGCGCTAAATGAGCACCTGTGTTTGTGGCCGTTGAGCGAAATGCCATATTGACTTCAACTATCTTCAGACTCACTCTGAACAAGATTCTCGTCCATCAAGACTTCGTTCTCCCGCCCAGTTGACTTGACGTGTCTGTTTCGTGTGGAACCTTTCAGATCATATATCTTGTATATGATAATTTAGTAGGCCTTGTTAAGAAGTATGGTCTAACTGACGCACCTTGGAAAATCGGCGGTCATAGAATAAGTTTTCCATGACCATGAGGTTCATCTGTGTGGACCTCCATCTACCAGTAGGTCTATCCCTGCCGGATTTCCTGAATGAAATCTTATAGCATCCAAACACTTTCGCAAGAAGCGTTGGACGCTGCGTAATTTGATCAGCAAAAGCTAACAGAAAACTGAGCAGACTAACATTTGCGGAGACTGCCGAAGACATGTACGCAAAGTAAGCCGGTGCAAACGATTCCATTGTTTGAAACTCTGTCCTAGACATTTCCTTCGCGATGAAGCGATCATCTATGGCGGAATCTCGAGTAAGTAGATCACATTGAGTGTGGCACACTTTTTTCGTTACCTAGTGTCTTCAAGAACGCAGATCCTGATTTTCCACCGCTTGCATTCCATTTAATACAGCGTGCCAGAGACTCAATCATACTCTTGTCACAATCGTACGTTCGACGCAGAGCGTCGAACTGTTCAGGGTAGAGGACAGTACAACTAATTGTTAGCCCGCCGCTCTCGAAGGCTGTCATACCGTCAGCTTGTGAAGGAGGCGCAACGACGATGAAACATACTGATAGCCCATGGGAGCTTAGATGATGGAGCTCTTAACTCATCCGTGGGATCGCCGTTTTCAGATGGATCAATATGAACGACTCCCCAGGTCGAGGTTGATCCAGCAACAGAACGGTCATCTGGCATGAAGGCCTCACCGCCCTCAGTCAACCTCGGCTCTCTCGATTGACGTTTCTCAGCCCTGGATCTGGCAAGCATTTCACGATATTGCTGAGAGCTATGGTAGAAGCGATTCGCTATTGACGACCTTATAACAGTAATTGTTATGACTTACTTCAAGGCAAGAGCAATAATAGAAGTGGGTTCATCTGTACGCACAACCATTGAGGAGTCTCCCCTGAAGATATGTTCAGGATCCCTTATGGGATCATCCGTTTCATCGTCAACGTGACGACGATGAGGTACATTCTGGGGCCAGAAACCTGACAGAGCTTTGAGCAATGAGTTGCGTTCTTGGCCCGGGGTACCAAGTTCAAGGTCATAGAGAGGTGAAGGGATAGGAGCTTTCAGGTCTACATTAGACGAAAGAGATGGAGATGAAGGCACTGATGTCACAGTGTTTTTCCGTGACATCATGGGTGACTCTGTGGACACTCCTTGACTGTTTCCTGGACTCGGTGGGGCATTGGGCTCTGGCAGTTGCGTTGGTAAAGAGTCCTTTGGTTCATCATCCATCACTTGTGCCGAAAGAGTGCCGCATGTCTCTGGCGACATTTTATCTTTATCCGATAACTTGTGCGTGTCTTCATCGTCGCCACCTTCATCGTCGGCCTCGCTCGAGTCAGAGCTCTCTGACTCATCCTGTATGGCATCTTTCACGCTGTCCAATACCTCAACAGTGGCCAGAGATGACGCAACAGGGCGGGCGCGTCGGCCACGAATGACTGCATATCGACGATTGGCACGGTCATTATCTTTGCCGATGCGTTCGAAGTGTTTGGCCATATTGGAGACCCTGTTTCCCGGAGGGACCGCACTGCGACGTACCGTGACACCCTTACCCATGGTACCAGAAGCAGTACGTGGCTGGGCCCTGTCTTTCCCCAGATTACGACCTCGTCTTGGGGTGGCGCTTCTTCCCATAACGCCAGGGGCGAACCCCTTACCCGGTAGGCTAGGTTTAGTCGCTGCATCTGAATCCGCAGATAGCAGTGATTTTTCGGGAGACTGCTGACGAGAAGCGTAGCTGGATGAATTAACTAATCCAGGTATTCGGCTAGAGAATGAAGGTTGTCGCGCTTGTCCTCGACTACGTGTTAGATACCTAGGAGCAACGTTCGCAGCATAGCTAGATTCGAAATCGGAAGTGGAAGGCCTTCTTGCCAACGATCTTTTCAACCTATTCCTATCTGCCTGAGGCTTGGGCCAACGAGTCGCAGACTCTTGTTCACTCTCCGCTGTGTCGAGGTGGGGGGATAGCGCCGTCTTCGCCAACTCTTCGACGCCTTGTGGCGGTAAAAATTCTGAGTATTTCTTCACTAATTCGGCCACAGTTGGGCGGTTTGTTTGGCGTCTTGGAAGCCTCGAACCTGGTATCACCGCGGGAAGAAAATTATGATCTGGGGACTGAGCTTCCTAGAAAGAACGGTGTCAATCTCAATCATTGTCCTCTCGAGTCAATGCACTAACTGGTGCAGAGGGTTCAGCACCACCGCTTGGAGCAATTGTACTGGCCTTGGAAGCTCCGATAGTGGAATCACTGTCCGGATCCGATTTTGTTGAGGGAGGCTCAGAAGATGGTGGAGGCTCAGGTAAAAACTCCATGGACTTTTCTGGTTCCTGAGCTTCATTGACCCTGACTTTCTCTTTTGCTACCTCTGTCTCCGATGCCTCCGATGCAGATGAGGCCGATACGAACGAATCTCCGGTCACTCGACGCAAGCCAGGAGTCGGAGTCGCCTCTTCTGCCTCTGAAAGGCCAGAAGAAGGGATCGCGTTATCGTATGTCCCGGCTAAGTCAAACTTGCCAGGCCACATAGCCCGAACAGTCTCGAACCTGGATGCTCGTCTTCCACTTTTGTCAGAACGCACTCCTTTCGACTTTAGCAGCTTATCAAAGTCCCCCTGCCAAGCGACAATTTTGTCCTGGAGGTAAGACCGGACTTGATTAAGGGCGAGTGTGTCCGTAGGTGACGATTCGCGGTATATCTCGTTCACCATGCGAATTACTTCAGTCTTCTCCGACTCGGCCCTAAGGATGAGTTGGTTAAGCTCAGCAGTGAGCTTTGCGTCAATTTCCTCATCCCCTGTTGCCGCATCCATCCTGATCAGACTCAAATCGTGGACCAGCGCTGCGTACCAGCGCGAATTGCGATTCATGAGCCGTTCGTAATCGGCATTCTTAAGGCTGAGTTGAGTCTCTGGTCGGACCCGGATACGCATAGGAGGGAACACAATCTCATGGAGTGTGATGGGATCTGCCTGAAACCGAACAGTCATCCCGCGTTTGGCGAAATATCGGATGTGATGCCGATAGATATTATGTTCACACCCGGCGCCCTGGACCAGTTGCACGTCAGCCGGATGAAAGTGAAGCTCGAGGAATTTGGCGAATGAGTAGCGCTGCATCTCTTCAGAAACAGGAATGAATGGAGTGGCCGAGCCACATATACGACAGGCGCTCCATGTAGTTGTAAGTTCAGGCGTTGGACCGAGGCCAACGATTTGACCATCCCATTGCTCGACTGCCACGAAGATTTTGGATTCGTTATGAACGTATATCTTGCAATGCCGTGCCAACGGTTGATTACACCCTTTACCTGTGCAAACTGGTTGTTTGGGATTTATTGACCATGACAGGGTATCCGCTATGGACGACTCGATAAATTGGCCAAGTGTGCAATCGTTTTCTCCGTAATACGTGATGTAGCGGAGCGACGGAGGAAAACAAGCAGCATGACGACCATACTCCTCGATGGGAAGCGTGTACTCGCGTAAGCTGATGCACTGATATTTTTCCACGACAAAGTCGTCCGCGTTCTTCCGGAGGTACCATTCCCATACACGTTGCTGTTCTTGGTGTTGCCATTTCACGAGGCTGTATCGACTTTCCAGGGCGATGTCGCCAGCAGTCTTGAGAGGTACCAAGGGCTCTTCAATGGGTGTTCGACCAGCTGAGAGAATACCGGATAGGGTGACTTGAGAGGAGGCAAAGCTTGGCTTGTAGTCGAAGTACCCCGGTTCATCCTCAGTAGATAATGTTTCACGGCGTGAAGGTGCCATGAAGAAATCCGGGCTAGGTAGGGACTCGATTTGTGCTCTGACATCGTCATTGTCTGCGGGTCTGTGGAGGGTGGGCTTCCGAATCGGTGTATCCGGTTGTTTCTCCTCACGTCTGACGACTTCATCTTCCCATGCTTGCTTGGCGCGGATGAGTTCGTCGTCCAACTCTTTCATGCGATATAAGGGATATGGTGGTGAGAAGCGGAGTGTCGCCGATACAGAAATGAATGTGGTGAGATATGGATTTAAGGCTTGTTGTATACGGCATGAGAGACGTAATTGTTCAGCATCTTCGTCTGGCAAATCCGCTTCGGTGGTACGATGGTTCATGGGACTCGATTCCCACGATGACGATGGAGATGGATGTTTGAGAAGGAAAGATGACACGCTGTCGCAAGAACGAAACGGGTGGTTAGAGGGCACTGCATCTGTAGGTGGTGCGGGTAAAGTAATGACAGAATCTTTCCAAAGATGAGTCTCGAGCTTTAGACTGCGAACGATGAATGTCAAGAACCGAGTTACGTGCTTAATACGCCGCAAGGTTTCTTGGTCACCTCCTCTTAAGACAATCGTACATCCCATCTCGCGATTGCATCCCTCGAAACGCATATATGTCTTTCGACGTCCTTGGATCAGAGTGTGGTCAAAGGTTTGGATACGGAAACGTGCACAATGACCAAGACGGGGTTCCAAGGCTAGTTTGTCCATAGAGGAAAACACATCTGCCTGAGTCATGCGAGCGACGAACTGTATAGCAGACGGCTTGACAGAGCGTGCGACGGCAACCCCTTGCTTGGCGAGTGCATCAAGAGCTAGTCTTGAAACAGACTTCTCGGCTAGGACGACGTGGGGACGATAGGCTACGATGCGGCTGACGAGATTACCCATGTACTCCTTCTCCTGGCGAACTATTGGACCAAAGGGCATATACTGACCCTCGACACGGCTAAATTCCAGTGGAAATGTTACCAACATTACTCTAGGATTCCGCTGTAATCGTGTCATGCTCTTGTGGGAGACGTTCTTCGTGATGACAGCACCGTCTACATATTCGGAATCTTTAGGGGCACCTCCGGGGATCTTCTTGATTTTGACGTAGCGTCGAACGTCCATATCCGGACCCTGACGATGGGGGTGGGCGGTGAAGGTGAGTTCGCGGGCAATCCTTAGCGCTAACTTCAGAAGTGTGTCTTCCCATTCCAGTACATTGGGGATATTTTCCTTGGTAAGCATCTGCCGGAGCATCAATTGCAGATGAGACATGGAAACCAGGTTAAGATCCTGTGCGTATCTGGAAAGCACGATCTAATTGAGATGAGGGATAGATAAGACGGGAACGCACGCGGTACTTTCACGCTTAGTGCGCCATCCAGGCTCCCCCGTCATCAGGAAGTCAGTTAGCCGACTTTGGACTCGGCTTCGAATGAATGGTGAAGAGGAATCGAAATCGACATAGGAGCTATAGCGAGACCGTGGCATGCTCTGCGGGCCAGGACTGTCGGGCTGACGCTCTGGGGAGCTCAATGGAAACTGTATCGAGCTCATCGCACCATTGGGGATAGGAATAGTCATTGGAAAATCGAGTGGTGTTTTGGTCCCAGAACCCACTGGTGGGCTATCCCGAGGGAAGACGTTCGTGATGATACTGAGATCCTTATCGTCATCTACGAGGCCACGCCGAAAAGGGGCAATTGGTCCAGATGTTTGGGGTCCCCAGGAATCCTCCAGGGAGTGACTTAATGGTGTCAATGGTCGGGATGCGAAGCTGCCTTCATCTGATCCTGAAATGAGCCTCCGGGTCTCGGCGATGGAGAACAAATTGAATGGTTCATCCGTGCGACCAAACAACTGAGATGCTGCAAATGGCGACTGCGGGTGTCGCGCGAGACCTATGGCCAAGTTGTCATTTCCGAATTGGTGCGCTGCGAACGGAGAAACGGCGCTTGAGACCGATCGCCGATCGTCGTCTTCATCCTCAGCTACGCTCGCCAACTTCTCTAAGCATAGATTGCATACGCGAATCATACCGTCTTGACCGAACCGAGAACCCTTGATGATATTGGAGGCACAGCGAGAGCAAAATATTTGACCTGTCAGAGTGAATTGGAACTGCGTACGGCTACCATTGACAGGGACGAACCGCATATTCGACAGTGGTGTTTCCGCCGCCAAGTAGTGAAGACGCTTTTGCAATCGTAGCATTCCTTACACGTCTTATCATCCATCCAGTAGTCTCTTGATAGCCCTATCTGATGTGAAGGCTCCACTGGAATATGCTCGGTATGTTGACGTACCTTCACCTCTTAGTCTCCGGATAACTTTGGACACCGATGCAGAGCGCTTGACACTGACGGACGTCCTGACACTTCTGGCATCTTCGGGAATTGAGAACCCGGGGATGGTAGTCCCATATACACCACCGTCCAAGCCATCAGATGCAGACGAGTTGATAAACGCTCCGCGGGGAAGAAGCAGATCAAAGTCGATATTGAAAGAAAGTCCTTCAGACACGACGGGAGTTAAAGATACGAGGGGAGGCGCAACATGGGATGGGACGACGGTCAGAGATAGAGGGCGTTCGGTAGAAGAGCGCAAGGATTCGTTAGAGGAATGATTCTGCACAGCTGACGCGGATGGGCGTCTCCGTTCGGCAGGGGCAAAATTTAGGGGGCCTGCAACGCCGGCGGCGGCAGTCGAGGGAAGAGGGGCTGAGGACAGGGGAGTGGTAAATGTGCTCTTCATCTTGGAGAAAAGAGAAGTCATGAGAGCGTAAGAAGATTGATCGTTCTCATCCTCTTCAGAGAACGGATTGAATGATGTCAGGCTCGCAACATCGTCTAGTGGTCTGCTACTGGCCCGAGAGGGCGACGATGCATCAGATGGCTCTGGTGTTAACGCAATAGTTGAGGGGGGCTCCATCGCATGATTTGATCAGGTTTTTGTTGGCAGCGAAGACTGCAGAGTGTCCATACTAACTGTGACTGGACACACTAAAGCGGATGAAAATCGGTGGACGAACGCTGACTAATACAACACAGGGCCTGTGTAGGGAGGGGCAAGTATATTGATGAAGTCGAAGACGGCGCAAATTCTTAAATAGAGAAACGATAAGAAAATATAGCGTTTTATTAAAGGCTCTGCTTTCTGCTCACTCTCTGTGAGACAGATCGTTGTCTCATCAAAGTTATGAGATGAGAGCGGGCGATTTAGTCCCGCGTAATACGCCACCTGCACGTGACTGACTGTGGGTAAAGAAGGCGGATCGAATCCATCCTCGAATCTATCCATTGCCTCTGTGTACTGCGTACTGACCGAATTACAACAGGTATCGATACTGTAAATAGTCATGGATGACGAGGATGCAGAGTACATGCAAGGCAGCGACGATGAGGTTCGTGCATTGTCTCAGCGGCTTGGCGCATATTCTCCATTCAAAGACAGGACAGGACTACGGATTTGACTATTCAGATGGAGAAGGTGCCGACGATACTGTGAGTGTAGATGTCGAGAACATGTACTACACAGCCAAATGTTTGTACTTGTTACTCTCTTTCACTGTTGTACCTCTTATGCAGAAATTACAGCAAAGAAAGAAGAGTCCCCTGAACAAGCATTGAAGGAGTTCAACGCGATCGTTGATCAAGATGACCCAAAAAGTGATTGGTATGCGGCTTCGACATGTTCGTAGTTATCCATCTCAAAGATGATGCCTGCTAGGGGGTTCAAAGCACTCAAACAGTCAACCAAATTATTGTTTCTTGTTCTGCACCGACCCAACGATGCGCTCCAAGCCTACACGCGCCTATTGACTTATACGAAGTCAACGGTAACCCGTAACTACGCTGAGAAGACGATCAATGGCATTCTTGATTATGTAGGTGGTGGAAAGGGTGGTCCGGTCGAAGTCACAGTGCTTGAGAAGTTTTATCAAGCGACAAAGGATGCGCTCCAGGAAGCAAGGAATGAGGTATAGTTTTCAAAACCTGTACTACCTTCGCATTGACTGAATGCCCTGATAAGCGATTATCTGCAAAAACTAATCTGAAGCTGGCAAAACTTTGGTTAGATCGTGGGGAGTTTACACGATTATCAAAGGTGTGTCTTTATGCTCCTGTGCGCTCGAGCTGGTTCCCATTTCCCGTCATGCACAGTTGATTCGGGAGCTTTATGACGTGACGGAAGCCAGCGCAAGTGGCGAGGATCAATCTCAGAAAGGTACCCAGCTACTCGAGATTTATGCATTAGAGATCCAGATGCACAATGAAACGAGGAACTACAAAAAGCTGAAGGTACGTGATCTGTCCATATCCACGCAAAAGGGACAGACAGACATGACCCTGTACCTTCAGGAGATTTACAACGCCTCGAATAGCATTCGCTCGGCGATACCGCATCCGCGTATCATGGGCATCATCAAGGAGTGTGGGGGAAAAATGTGGATGGGTGAACGTTAGTGGTGTCATCGTTGCTTGAAGTTGGATTTGATGGCCCCTTGTTGTAGGTCAGTGGAACCGAGCAAGTGAAGACTTTTTCGAATCCTTCCGCAATTACGACGAGGCTGGTTTACCGCAGCGTATTCAAGTGCTCAAGTATCTCGTGCTAGCGAACATGCTCACAGGAAGCGAGGTTAATCCTTTTGATAGCCAGGAAACAAAACCGTAAGCTTGATGGTCTTTCGCCTCTGCGTTTTCACTCAACCTGTAAAATCAGATACAAGAGTGATTCACAAATTAAAGCAATGACTGACCTTGTTGACGCTTATCAGCGTCGCGAGGTCCACACGGCTGAGAAGATTATTCGAGGTAGGTCCTAGATGCTTGAATAAGCCCATCCATAAACGGTTTCCCCTCGTCAAGATAATCGCTCTACGATCATGGATGATAGCTTCATTCGCTCGCACATTGGCGACCTTCTCCGCAGTCTTAGGACCCAATACCTGATTGATCTTATCAAGCCTTACACTCGGCTCGAGCTCTCGTTTCTTGCCAAGGTTTGTGGTTCAATTCAGTGTAATGGACAACGCACCACTCATGTCCTGAAGCAACTCAATGTCGATGCAAATGAAGTGGAGGAGCTACTGATCGACCTCATCCTCGAGGGAAAGATAGATGGGAAGATCGATCAAGTCAATATGCGTCTAGAATTAGACAGGCAGTGCGTTTTCCCTTTGTGGCTGGCCGTATGTCTCCTAACTTTTCAATAGGCAAAGTCTTGAGAGGCGGCGATACACAGCTCTGGATAAATGGACGGGGGCACTTGGTCGAGTTCATGGGGCCATCGTGGGGAAATCGTCATCCAGCAATGGTAGAGACATATCAGAGACCTGATGACATACCACTAGTCGTTGAATCCGAGTCATGTATGGGTCTGTTCAACTCGCACTGCACAGACTGCAATTTGTATTATTATCCTCGCGTTATGCCTATGCCTGAAAGAGATGTAGGAAATGACATCAGTTCTGAGAGTGAGTGTCTACGTGTTAGTATTTCTTCGACTGGGATTACGTTTGTCACTTACCCTCAAGCTTTGCGAACAACTGGCGTCCATTCATATTTCCACCCATCCCTTGCTGGTGTATCAGTCGGCACGCGCAACTCTCTTGGGAACAATCCCGGTAGCCGTGATTCCAAGGCTTTTTTCTCAACCCCACGAAGGGTCTTTGCAAACTCGATCTCCGCCATTCCGCGTTGTCTAGGGTCTTCTGGTCGATTCGCCTCTCTGAAAAGATGGGGATCGGTTTTCTCCAACTCATCCATCGCTCTCTTCATGCATTCGTATTTCCTGCCTAGTTCTTCCTCATGCCTCCATCGCTGGTGGCGCTGGTAGAGCAGCCAGGCACGCTCGATAGTTTCGTGGGCTTGCTTGGACGGAATGGCAATTTGGATGGCACGAGCGACGTCGAGACGCCATGCGCCCGTTGGGGTAGGCTTGTTGGCAATATTCGGGGGGTAAAGGGCCTTGCGTATGGTGTCCTTGTTGGGATCCAGAGCAGTTTCGCGTCGGGTGGAATGTCGTACTGAGACTCTTGAGATGCGAAACGGAAATCTTAGCCGGCTCAACGCCAGACGAGACGACACCATTGAGGCTCGAATTGAGCGAACTTGGAATGGTGTAGTACAGTAGTCGCCCGCGCGCACGCGTTGATGTTTATGGACTCTCCGGTCCGAACGAAGGTCGCGTCTCCCGGCTAACACGGTGACAGTCAGTCATGTCTTTCCTCCATCTTTGTGCACCTCGTTCAGCGGCCACTTGGATAAACTTTCCCCATCGTGTTGGTAGCTCCAGGAACATCCATATGGCTGAAATTAAATATTTCTTCACCCTTTCTAGTGTTCATTTCCCCTCCGTGGCTTCTCCACCAGCCATGTTGTCCTCGCCCGCCAGGTAGCGGGCGGAGCACGCAAGTCTCGGATGACAAAAAAAAGAGCAAGGACAAGTATCTACGATGCGGAAAAAATGACTCTTATGGATGCGATACATGTCTTGCGAGTATGTCCAATATCTATGTGTGCTCATGTCCACTTGGGTAACCGTTATGTAGTCTGTCGAAGTTGGCTCCCCAAACGCTACATACGAGCTTACCATAAAGACTGCGATGCCAAGGGGCTCGGTCATCCCAAAAGGACGCGTCTCCCTCTCAAGGGAACCAAAGGCCAAACCCAAGGACAAAGTGCTTGTCTTTGCTGACGGAAAGACCGCAGAGGAAGCCAAAAGGGCTGGCGCAGACATAGTTGGCGGAGCAGAGCTCATCGAGGCGGTTGGGCAAACCTATCGATGCAGTGTGTCTTGAGATTGACTTTGACCTGTTCTAGGTGGCGAGTGGCAGAATCCAAGCAACGTTATTTTTATCAACTCCTGCTCTCGTCAAGGCCATTTCTCAGCGTCTTGGCCGCGTCCTTGGTCCACGTGGTCTCATGCCTTCTGAACGCCGAGGGACCGTCACGGACGACGTTGCGGGATACATTCGGCGTCTGCAGGGAACTACAGAGTGGAAAGGCGACAAAGCGGGGACCATCAGAACTCCGATAGCGAAAGTTAGTCTGATATCGATATCATGCCATTCCTCAACCGGGCAGGTCTCATTATCTGCGTTAGTTGAATTATCCGGTCGAGGATGTTGTGAAAAACGTTCGCCACTTCGTAAACACTGTGAAGCGCGCCACCGGAAACCAACCACAATCTGCGGACAAGGATAAAAGTGCAAGACCTGGCAAGTCATTCGTTCTGTTTACATTAGAGCAATAATTCACGTCTTCTGCCAGTGAATGCTATAACTAAAATAATTCTCAGCTCAGGACAAGGCCCTGGGATTCAGATTGCGGATTTATAGTGTATAGAGAGTGACCGTGTTCGTCATGCATCAGTCATAGAACATGCAACTGGTATATCGAAATAGACTTGTGAATTCAGGTGAGATCTATGTCAAAAGCCAAAGAGTGTGAAGTCCCTCCACAAGTCTTGGTCTCGATCTCTCTTCTGTTCACTTCCTCGGTGTCCTAAAGGACTTTCTTGTTCCCTTATGAGATTTGACGAGTTTTTGTTTCGAGCTTTGTTCAAGTTGATCCTGATGTCGAGGGTATCTGACTTGCGGTGGATTCCTGGGCTCGTGTGGGAAAATGTCGCCCCAGCCAGACTTGCGGGCATCGTAGTACGGCTGCTTCCCTTGGGACTTTGGGATGGTCATACGTAGAATTTTGCCTGTACTCCGTGGTTGATAAACTGCTACATGCAAAGTCATCCACGTACCAGACGAGTCACAAACATCCATGACAACATGCCCGCTCCTTTTCAAAGGAGGAAAAACGAGGCGAGGCCAGTGAAATGCCTCTGCCGTCATTAGGTTTTCGATTTCCGCTGGTTTATGGCCATGCAGTTCCATCGTTTTCTCTGAATATGTACTTTCGATGGCGGCTCTGGGTAGGGTCTGGGGATTTCCGTCCTCCAGACTTAACTCAACTGGAGGGCGTTTAGCTTCTTCAAGCTGCATCTGGCGTTGCCCGACTCCTCCTAACCGACCAACCTTAACATCTGGGATACTTGGCCTTGGGCCTCTTCTGATGACGACGTACGAATACCCAATATCTTCATGACCAACTCCAGAGTGTTTGGTGCGACGGACGAAGGGTGGGCGTTCCATTCGCTGAGAAAACCCGCATACAAGCTTGGTAATGTTTGATTGATGAATGGGACAAACACCATCATGAGGGCACTAAAGTCACCATTAACACGAAGTCACAAGCGTATGTGTGGGGGGAGGGGCATACTGGCGCCAAAACGTGTGATCCACCATTCGGATTTTCGCCAGTCTCTACTTCTTTCTGGCCGAGAGCCAATAAAAGCTCTCTAGCTTCGACAATGCTTTGGAAACCAGTTGGACTGCTGTGGTCTAATAGGACCTACCCACAGGAGTTAGAAGTAAAAGTGTTAAAGATGGTGAGCCTATTCACTATAGTCCCAGCACCGCTGCCCCATATTTCTTTCATCAACGTCTTTCTTTGCAAAGAAGTCTGCAATGTTGATAGAAAGAAGGCTGAAATTGCAACGGTAAGGTTTCCGTCATGAGGCCGTGGGTGACTATCGTGATGAAACCTTCTGCGCCAAGATATATCCAAGCTGTCATGTGGCACACCTGATGACATTCATAAGCGAAGGAATCCAGGAGCCCAAAATATTACTACCTTCAAGAAGGTGCCTTCCGACGCTAACAAGACCACCGCGTCTCTCAATGCCAACATACTTGACAACAGCAGTGGAAGACAAAGTCACCTGCTGATGCCCTTCTTCCTCATCACTGGGCTTCTGGAACGCGTAACCGGCAGCCCTGGGGAAGTCGATGTACAATTCAGCTTTTGATCAGTAGATGCTCGTGTATAATTACCAGAGAGCGCTGCCTGATGCTGCACCCCAATCAAGCACATTCTGCACCGACCATTGACAACCTAACCTCGATCTGACGTGCCGTAGCACGGCATAGACGGCAGAGTAGTGCGCAGGTAATACCACGGAAGCGAAGGCGGTTCCATCCCGCTCTGCGTGGCGACGCTCTTGTTTGTAGGATTTATAATGGACGTTCAATGCAGGATCCCAACTATCTTCGTCACCGTGCTCATTGAAGAGTCGCTTGACATCTCGTCGTAGAAGGCGCTTGTCAGAGTCTAGATGTTGTAAGAAAACCAGAGGAATGAACGAGTGCAGTGGCAGTTTTCACCTGATATGAAGGCAGATATGGTCTGCTTTAGCTCCTGAGGAATGACAACGGCACCGAGTTGCTGACTTCCGAAGAGCGCAGCTGGAGACTTGCGCTCCGCCCGAGCACTTCCTTCGTCATCGTGATGGGCAAACTCAGTTGGTTCGGGCTCCGTAGGGTAGGCTGTTAATTCATATGTATGAGGAAGAGGATGATGACCCTTCAATTTTTGTTCTGTGATGGAATTGTCGATGTCTCGGAGGATAGCCCTGAAGGATTTGTCAATGTCAAGAGGTGCATTAGGTTGATGAGAAGAGAATGACGAGAATCGTAAGAGGGGTATTGCGCGTAGTACTCTACCTGAGCGTACGCATATCATCGCTCAGCGGGTACGCGTCTTGATTGACGGGTGACGCGCTCTCTCTTTGGCTGGTCGCGTGTACTTATGTAACTGGCCACTCTGGGGTCCAAGGAAGTTCCGTCACTCCTACCCACAGCCGACTCTCATGGATCTTGACACAGTGCACGAACGACCAGCAAAGAGAGTCAAAAAAGATGAGGCGGGGGGTACTCTAACCCCTCTCCCGACCAGCCACGACAACGAGGACTATGACGCGGAGGCATCTGGCTTTGTCTCGGACGGCGGTGCTGCACATGGGTCTGATCTCTATTTAGACACGGTATGGATTACATCGTCTATATTCTCGCAAAGTCTCAAACAGCCGTCAGATTAATCGCGCCGCTCTTGACTTCGACTTTGAGAAAGTTTGTTCTGTATCCCTGTCGAACATCAATGTCTATGGCTGTCTTGTCTGCGGGAAATACTTTCAAGGGCGAGGTCGTAATTCTTATGCATATGCCCACTCTATTCACGATGACCACCACGTTTTCATCAATCTTGAGACCACTAAGGTATGCCACATGCGGTGAACTGGACTAGGACGAACGTAATATCTGGATCGCGCAGGTATACGTACTGCCAGACGGCTACGCAGTCTCGGACCCTTCGTTGGAAGATATAGCATTTGTGCTCTCGCCTTCCTTTTCGCCCTCTGAGGTTGCCTCGCTTTCCACCTCTCCTCACCTGTCGAAACCCTCCTATGACCTATCTTCGAGGCCATACACCCCAGGCTATATAGGTCTGAATAACATCAAGAGGAACGACCACATGAATGTGATCATCCATTCTCTCCTTCACGTACCGCCTCTTCGTGACTTCCTCTTGCTCTCTCGCTTTGATGGAAAACAGTCGGAGTCGGTTAGGCGATTTGCCGCCCTGGCCAAGAAGTTATGGAATCCCCGATTATTTAAGAGTCAGGTCAGCCCCCACGAATTCTTGCAGGAAGTTGGTAGAGCTAGCGGCGGCAAATTCAGACTGGAAACTCAAGGAGACCCGGTAGAATTTCTCAGGTGGCTTCTTAATGATTTGCACAGGGATCTGGGGGGCAGCAAGAGGAAGAACTCGAGTCAGTCCGGGATTGCGGAGATTCGCTCACTAATGAACCACATCATGTTGCACAGGTGTCATATTTTACACTTTTCAGGGACAGGTCCGTACGGAGACCCAACAAGTCATCGTTCGTCCCGATGCGTCGGAAAACCAGAAGCCAGTATTTGACATAGACAGAGGCAGGCGGCTGCGCCTCATCGCTGTGCAGCAACGTCTTACTCCTTCGTTATGCAGAAATAAAAGCAACGACATCACCTTTCCTGTTCCTTGCCGTCGACCTACCACCACCACCCATTTTCCAAGACACTGTGGAGAAGAATATCATTCCCCAAGTTGGTATCCATGCCGTTCTCGCTAAATACGATGGAGTCAACACCCAGGTCGGTTTTATTCACTGCGTGATGATTTCCGATTCTGTACTCACGTTTATCAACTCAGGAATCGAGGGGTCAACTGCGTCGATTCAATTGTCAACAACTTCCACCGTATCTCATCATTCACTACAAGCGATTCACAAAGAACAACTTCGTGGAAGAGAAAAACCCAACTATTGTAAATTTCCCCCTGAAAGGCGTCGACTTTCGTGATTGTTAGTTTAAATGAGACTCGTCCGGCTCATCCTCAAAAAGTGCTTACCACCCCCTACAGATTTGAGCTCCACACAACAACATCCTTCCCCTTTCTACGATCTTATCGCAAACGTAATTCATGAGTCTGTAGCTGGTACCACTCGGGATAAAGAGAATACTGTGTGGAAAGTTCAGTTGCGAAGTGGCACTGGCGAGAATGAAAAATGGTTCCAGATCCAAGATCTCATAGTGGAAGAAATACGAAAAGAAATGATATTCCTGGGCGAGACTGTCATACAGGTCCGGTCTCATCCTGCGATCGCTCTACCGGTGCTAATCATTCTCTTCTAGATCTGGGAACGCCGGTAAAACATAATGATGGAGAGTTTAGAGGTACGGGCCTGTACAGACGATGTACTCGCCATAAGCGTATATTGCACTAAGACATTCAATGCCTTGGTTTAAGGTGTTCTGTACGACAGTAATCTAGCCTCGGATCCGTGTTTGCTATGAAAGTAATGTCTGTCTGCTCTTCTGCCCACGAACTACAGCACTTTGACTACTGCATTATTCATTCTGCGGGGCTGGCTCGTCGTCTTGTCTACCAGTCAGGAATTAGTTTGGTGCTTCATATGTGAGATTAAGCGCCAGACCATTAAATCCTCATCCTGAAAGCAATCGACGCTAAAAACTTATGGCTTCTAAGATTAGCCCCGCGAGTCTGGTAGTCTATATATTGTTGCAGCCGGGCTTGACCTTGAACCTTGAGGGTTAGATACACTAAAGTTTTCTATTCCTGTGAACAGAATGAGAGATGGTGAGACAGAACGATATTTTATCGCAGGTTGTGGCAGCAAGCTATAGGGCTAAATGTTAATACGGGCGCTTAAATATGACACGTGACCCACTGACGGGCCCACAACCTGGCGCAGGCGCGAGCGCCAAGCTATAAAAACTATAATCACGTCCCGGCTTTACGGCGTGATCTGCCGAATGACGCCCACTAGCAGATCCACAGCGTCTTTGCAAACACACACACTATTCATTTCACCAGGACAATGATATGCGAAAACAAATCTAGGTCAAAAACACAAAATCTGTACGGCACGGCCGACCCAGAGCTAGGCGAAGATAACAGCCAAAAGTGAGCAGGCCCGGCCTGGGGGAGTGTTACAGTAGTGACTAGACTCGAGCACAACTAACTTACTAGTAGGAGGCTTTTCATTCCAGGCCCAACCTCTTCAAAGCCTGCACTGCAGCAGCCTCTTTGGCGGCGGCCCTGCGCGGCGCATCACATGTTCCCATTATCTGGCCGTCAACTAAGGCGCGAAAATTAATGGAGACGGTCAAGAACTGGTAAATGACTCCGTACTTTTCACCATCACGGTCCATCTATTTTCTGCGGTTGGCCCATTGTCCTGTTCGAGATAGCTGATTGACGGAAGTCGCCCTATGCTTTGGAGATCTGTGTGGACAGGGATGAGCCTGATCCAAGGAGCCTAGACAGCCACCCACAGTTGTTAAGACGGACAGTGGGGGCTACGAAATGAGGTGTGATGAGCACGAGGATTCCTTGGAGAAAAAAATGAGAGAAGCCGTCCAATACGTACGGAGATTAGTAGCCATGCGTGTTGACACCAATTCTCACTGTGTATTTAATATGGATCGTTGCGTTCGGGGGTGTTTGCGACTTGTGCCATGAGAGGAATAGAGGGTACGATTATATAGTGTCGAAAACTTGAAACGGCGGGATTAACGGTCATGTGGTGGTCATATCTAGTTGTTGGTGGTTTCTCGCACTTCCCTCAGCGTATGACACCGATGGTATGGCACGGCGCCATAGAAGGAGTAGCCACAAGGTTTGCATCAGTGGTAAGAACCATTTTGTAGATTGTAACGAAGCCTTCGGCCTCGAGGGGTGACTCGGGACGCCAAGGGATGCCAGTAGACCAGGTAACCGCATGGGAGCGGATGTTTCAACCCAAGTAGAGGACATGTTATGTCTTCCGATTCAAATCGCGATTTTTTTTCCAGCACAGAAACAGCATCCGGACGCCAGGCGGCTGAGGTTGGACGGTGACTTGTGTGCCCTCCACCTTCTGATGCAATCCACCGTGTACAATCTCGGACAAGTTGGCTAAGACGGTTAGCGCTATGGTTTCCAAGTGGCGCCTCCAGTTCCTACGAACCCCGTAGCTACGCAAGTTCGATGTTCCGGGACGAATCAGATGTATAGCTCTAAGGCGCTTCCATCAACACGGTCAGGTTGTCGTTCGCAGCGTCAGCAGCCTGACATTTGGTCACGTTAACGACCTTAAGCGCCGGTGCGTGCGCTCATTTCGACGAAGATGAGGGCCGATGGTGGATGTCTCATGTTGTACGCTTCTGAGTTTTACCAAACTCAGGTAAAGGTAACGTATGATCAATTGAGCAGCAAGCTGCGGCGTATTTATTCGTCTTGATAAGGCTAATCTGTGCATGTATAGTCTGAGTCATCAGAGAGGTCACCCATAGAAAGAGCGAATGACACTGATGACTGGTGAGACCACCTCTGAGATGATTCTCGGTCGACAAGCGCGCGGGGACCTTCTACCTCCAGTCCAGTACAGAGAAAAGAAAATTTTACATAAATACGACGTAGAAATGACAAAGCTGATGATAGAATATGGGAAGAGAATGCAAATAGCAAAAACTCTGAAAGATCCAAAGACCCAAAGCGGCACAAAAAGGGGGCTATCCACAGCGCCGCAGCGCCGTCACTGGCACGGTATTAGGAATCTTCCGACATTAGTATAGCCAGTGCCTGCTCAGCCGCAGAATCTCGGGAGAGATGTTTATGTGTGCTCTTCCCGGATGCGATTACTTTTCCATCAACTACAGAAGGGTCCAGATAAGTCTCCTTAGAGTCAGATGCGACAAACTACGCACTCTTGCAGTCCGATGTCCATTCAGGCTCATGTGCAGGCCCCGATGAAGTATCGTACCAACTAAGAGAGGCCAGCTTCCCCTTTGCCTGAAGATCTAAAATTGTAATCAGCTAATGATACTCGCCTTGTTCTGACCCCGTACAGTTGTTCAGCGCAATGGTGCCTGTTGCTACACTACTAATCAACACAATAGTCAGATGCACAGTGGCAGTGGAAGGCTCACCAGGAGTCATGTCGCAGAAATCGTATTGGCCTAGGGCTCATTGCGACTACTTTTATAAGGAACCATATATGAAAACGAAATGTCTGTGTGCCCAAGACGAAAATGCACAAGTAGGGGTGCTTGTACATATCGATCCAGGGTGAAGACTGATGTCAGGGGATCCCTTTGTGCCGTCCGGTCTCGGAGCCACGACCAAGGCCAGACCGCCGAACCAGCGATACCCGGGAGGGATGCAAGGCACAATGCCCCTAACTGTACAATGAATGGTGATGTGAACGATGGCCAGGGTATTGTTGAACGCGCGCGGTCGGGTGTCATTAACAATGTTGTTGAACTTGCGTTTCGGAAATAAGTTGGCGTACAGACTCCGCAGCTGCACTAGATTGATCATGAACGGTGGGAAGAGAAGCAAGACCTCCCAGTTTGGTGCATGTAACCTCGCATGTTATGGACGTTAGATGCGATGTCGGAGCCAGGAATAGCGATCATAAATGCGGGGCGGCGATTGACCTCGAGGCGCCATGGCATATATTATATTTGATCCATTTCTTGCTCCTTGTCTCAGGCCGCCCAAGTGCAATGTCGACAGACTGTGAATGAGGGACGTCAAGGGCCAGGTGTCACAGCCGACGAGAGCTCCACGCATATCGGCATCTTACCCGGAGTTTCAATGCAAACGCAAGGCAACGTCCATGCCAAGTTCTCCTTTGATGAGGCGGGGACGCGTTAAGGCGGCTGGCCTATTGGTCCATCATGATCCTCCATCATGGTCCAAGCGAATTAAAGAAGATCATCTCGGCAGATTCCCTCCTTTCTTCCCGACATCACCGTTGGACGCGCAGTATACAAAGGTGTACTTCGGGGGTAAGCATCTAGGGAGGAAAGAGATGTCCATGGAGTGCAATGCCAGTAATGATGGCTCGGGGTGGCAGGGGTGATGTTGAAACACGTTCCCGCGGGTGGACACGGGGGGGAGCGTAGTTCTGAGTCATGGAACTCATACGACAAGTTCTACTCGGCGTGGGTAGGACACAGCAAACAGGCTGCACGTTAGGTACTGTATGGTTCAGGTTCAAGCCAAAGCCAACAGGCGAGTATCTGCCGTGGCCTACCCTTGCTTGTCCCATGCGTGGCGACTCACGGTGGCGCTATTTCAAATTCATCCGCTCGGACAACTTAATCGAACATCGAACCGACGCTGCACTGACCCCCAGAATTTCACCCACGTGGGATCTTCCGGTGCGACTCTAACTGCTCTATTTTGCGATAATTGATCCGATAAGACTCCATCGCTCTCGGCGTTCGAGTCAGCGGCAGACGGTGCGCGCCTCTCGGGGAAATCATAATTTTAACAATGCGTGAAACCCACATCACTTCAGTTCAACAAGCGCTGAATTCAGAAACTAGTGTGTTATTAACCATAGGGCCCAGTATTGGTACATACAAACATCCTATTTGTCCCAATCACCAAGAAGCGACAAACCCAGTCCTAATGATCCCTGGTCCACTCAGACAGGACAGGAACAGATATGTGCAGTCTAGGTATTGCTGTAGAAGTGTGGGTCCATGAAATGCACACGCAGGATAAAGAGGAAACCTGAATTAAGTTACCGTGCAGTGTAGTTACGGTGAGAGGGGCGGAAGAGTGGACATTGTCAGCTTCCATCCGTGTGGGAATAAACTCAGCACTAACCCTTAAGCATATCAAATCTGTCTCCTAAGTTTGAGGAGATGGTACGAAGCAATCTGCCTTGCGATGGCTCTGGTCGTGGCGCTACCCTGGCTAACAGGATAGCCCCTCACTACGAGCCGTTAGAAGGTCAACTCTCTGGACCAAAATGTGAAAAAGTAAAACACAACACACGTTTTGCAACTGCGGTATGGGTCGCTTGATGCTCAGGCCCGGTCTGGCTGAACTCCCAGCTAAGTAGATGTGCTTCGCCGGTGCTCTGCAGGTAATTGTTCAACATGAGAATATAATCTACACAATGGGGTGGTGAGAATACGAGGTATAAACGTGCTGGCGCTGCCTACCAGGGTTTGATGCCATAAGGACTTTCGCGAGGGTTGTAGCCAATGTGTTCCGAAGAGTGCGAGATTTTGAGAGGGAAGTCCAGTGAAAATAAGGGCTTTTATACTTTCTACCGACATCGTCCTCAGGGTGGTGACTGGGCGAGCGATGAGCTAATGGATTAGGCTCCAAAATTGCCACATCAAAATGGAGCCAAAAACAAGAAGGGTGGTATACGGCTCGAGTCAAGTGATCCTTGGAAATCTAGAGGGGTGTGTGTCTTGGTCTATAACATTGCTCCCAACAAAGAGAAACATACGGCAATACGCAAAGTGGCAGATCAAAGGGGATAAAATAGAGAGCCTTGGGGTAACGAACTAGACTGTACAGGTCTCTAGCCCAAGATCCGGCATTCAAGGGGTAGGATATGCAAAGACGCAAGACCTAAGTTCCGTCGAGACAAAAGCCGACAAGACCAAGTCGGATATTTGGGTGACATTATGAGGACGCTAGAAGCTCCGGGCAGCGACCAAGAAAAGACCTGTGAATCATTGTCGAAAGCGCGGATTCGCCGGTTAGTATCGTTGGGTGTAGTCGTTGTATATGTTTCGGTGACTCGAGCATAACTAGCGCCTACATGTCGTGTTGGCACCGGGCGCCACAGGGAATGCTGCGAGCGAGAGTAAATGAGCGGGACTGCGTGCAGATGACAAATATGTTTTATGTATCTGCGGGTGAATAGGTTGAACAAATATACTTTACATGGCGCCAGTTGAGCAGATAGACGCGGTCGGATTGAATTGGCCAAACAAGGTCCCCACAATGGGGCGCTTATCAGCATCATGACAATGATGATATCGGAGAAAAAGGATGTCAACGCTTCATTGTTGGTATCCCGACCCCGATGGGCTGTATGTGGCGAGCATAAGGGATGGTGCATCGGTGGTCGAGGCTGAAGTGGTTCGTTCCTTGATGCGCAGTTGGATGGATGACAGTACTGATCGATTTATCGGCTATAAAAGTTGCCAGAGATTGAGTACAAGAATGCAAGGATTGTCATCTTGAGGCTGGCAGGGGGCAAGGAGTGAGCGCTAGTGAGCGCCGGCGTGTAAATACAATACAGCAGACGATTGTGATAACGAGCACGTGGGATGTTAATCGGAGGCTGAAATCTCCGGGAATTCCCGTGTGGGTATGTCGGTCGGCCAAGGCTGTTGGTCGCCTCGGCGCTCTCCTCAGCTCAGCTAGTCGGTCCATCCTCGTCGCCATCTCCCCCCCTTCCCCCTTCCTTCTCAGCACAACTTCTTTATATCGCCTTCTTTTCTTACACTTACCCCTCCCGGGTCCACCCTCCACCCCATCGCCCGGTCGTCAACCCCCCTTCCTCGCAGGTAAAATCAATTTGGAAACGCAATCCCCTCATTTTGTCGTTCGTCCAATCACTTTGGGATTTCTTATTACTCATCTTATCTTACGACCCCCTAGCAAAAACAGACTTTGGTCGCTCCCGTCCCCGCTTCTTCTCGAATCATCAACAGCCATGTCTCAAGCTCCGAGTGATATTCAGGAACGAATTGCGGCTGCTCGTCGCGAAGCAGACAGCTTAAAAGAAAGAATCAGGGCTAAACGCGAGTCGTCAGCAGATACAAGTCGTCAGTGTTCATACTCGCTTTCTTTCCTCTTTTATTGAAGATCATTACCCAACGGTCAGTCCGAGCTATGGCTGCCGAGGTGGACCCGTTGCCGCGCATCGTCATGAGGCCACGTCGCGCTTTGAGGGGCCATCTTGCCAAAATATACGCAATGCATTGGGCTACAGATAAACGACATCTCGTCTCAGCATCTCAAGATGGGAAATTAATTGTCTGGGATGCATACACCACCAACAAAGTCCATGCTATCCCACTCCGATCTAGCTGGGTCATGACTTGCGCCTATTCACCATCTGGAAATTTCGTCGCTTGCGGTGGTCTCGACAACATTTGCTCTATCTACAACTTGCTCAGCAGAGAGGGGACCAATATCAGGGGCGCTCGCGAATTGAGTGCACATTCTGGCTACCTCAGCTGCTGTAGGTTTATCAATGACCGTCAAATCGTTACTAGCTCCGGTGATATGACTTGCATGTTGTGGGACATCGAGACTGGTTCTCGCAATGTAGAATTCAGTGATCACACCGGTGATGTTATGAGGTGGGTACCAATGTTGCCACGAGTTGTCCATTCTCATATCACTTTAGCTTGTCACTGGGTCCGAACCCAAACTTGTTTGTATCGGGTGCATGTGATGCTACTGCCAAGCTTTGGGACATTCGCACTGGCAAGGCCACCCAGACTTTCACTGGCCACGAGTCTGACATCAACGCCGTTCAGTATGTTGCTAGTCTATTTTCACTGTCGCCCGCTCGCTGAAACCTACTACCCCTTTCCCAGGTTCTTCCCAAATGGAGACGCGTTTGCCACGGGCTCTGACGATGCGTCGTGTCGTCTCTTCGACATACGCGCCGACCGGGAGCTAAATACGTACACGCATGACAACATACTTTGCGGCATCACCTCTGTGGCATTCTCTATCTCAGGCCGTATCCTCTTTGGCGGTTACGATGACTGGACCTGTAACGTTTGGGATACATTAAAGGGTGAACGTGTTGGCGTTCTCACGGGCCACGAAAATCGCGTCAGCTGCTTGGGTGTGAGTGTGGATGGAATGGCTCTTTGCACGGGAAGTTGGGACAGTACTCTCAAGGTGACAAAAACACTATCCATGGAAGCGTTGTGGTTGCTTACCTTTTGTCAGGTCTGGGCTTAAATCAAACGCGATGGGCCAAGTTGGCGGTGCACCCCTGTCATACCCTTTGGACCACGCGCCGTACCCGTGTTCAGTCTTATTTGCTCGCTATTTTGTGGTTGTCATATCTTGTGTTGTCCATTATATCTCGTCACTTGTCCAGTCCACCTAAGGGGCTTCCCTTACAGAGCAACTTTGAGTCTGTCGTTACCGTGTTGCCGTTACCGTAACGAGTCGGGTTCATTGCTGGTAGACATTCCTTGTGCTTGAGAATATGTTTTTCGCAATCGTTTCCATAATTTCTTCCATAGTTTTTTTTTTCTTGAGCCTATTCTCTGTGAAATATTGATTTGAATCACGTGGATATAACCTCAACCTAGGCTCAGGCACATTACAACACCGCTCAGGCTTTACACACCCGTCGACCTGGGCATGTCTGACGATGACCGTGCAACCAAGGCTGCCCGCGCTAAAGCTCTTGTTCGTCTCCTTTAACTCAGAAGAGCCACATCTGACCTCTCATTCACTCAGCTCAACAAAAAAAGGCAGCAGCAAAAGAAATCTGGTCCTGTTCTGAACCCAGGCACGGGTGCAGCCACGTCAACGACACCGACACCGGGTTCGCCGTTGGTCAGATCAATTTCTCCTCCCCTTGTGGACCCTCCAGAAGATGTAAAGGTCGATGTGACGGAGATGTGAGTGTCAAGGACTTATCACGCGCGGTTTCCAATTAATAGAGAGCACATATCAGACTTGGCTCGATTTCGCCAAGACAGGACGTGTCAGAACCGGAATGGCTAACATCGCTCCCTCGGGTAGGGACACCATCTATTGTATCTCCTCATGAACCTCCCACGCCAGTGAGCTCAGCGTCGTCCGTTGCGCGCTCACAGCCACCAGCCGAGCCAGCTCAAGTTGACCCTTCCTTACTATCTGAACCCATATCGCACGCTCAGGCAGAAGAGCTGGAGAACCTACGCATTGAAGTGCAGAACCAGCGCCAGACTATCGCGTTGTTGGTCTCGGAGAAGATGTCGTTGAGCGCATCTCTCGAGCGTCTATCTGACGTCTCAGCCAGTACGTCAGGCCATCTCAAAATCGCGACGATTTGAGACGAGATTGTTTTGATGATAGGAGCTAGTAAATTGGAAGCTCTTCTTCAAGATGAACATACTATTTCTGAACGCTTCCGAGAACGAATACGACACCTAGAAAATGAAACACAACAGCGTTCTACCACGATTGGCGAAATATCGCGAAGAGAGAGGGAGTTCGAGGAAAAGTGCCGAGAGCAAGTGAGCAGTCATAATTCGTGACAGATACAGCAGTTCACGGTATTCGGTAGGAACGAGAGTTGCAACTTACCAGAAGCTCTGTAGAAGGGCTGAAAACTGAGGTCGAGCAATCTCAAGTGCTCATCCGCGAATTGCAGGAGTCCATTCAGAGCAATAATCATGTTGATGAGCTAGAGACCTTGCTACAGAATGCGCAAAACAAGACTAGCGAAATCGATTTTCAGCTTTCCAAGTCTAAGCAGGTATTCCCGTATTTTTTTTTTCGCAGGTCGATGATTAACCTCTTGTGGGGGTCAGGCCAATGTTTCACTCAGGGCTGAGTATGACAAAGTTGAGGCTGCGCTTAAGGAGCGAACTACCATTGCAGCCACTTTATCAACCAAAATTTCTGATCTAGAGGGACGACATGCAGCCGCTCAGAGGCAGCTGACATCTCTTACGGTGGAACACCAAGCTCTTCGTGTGGACAAGAGCTCTCTGCAGGCCCAAGTCGGTGATCATCTGGGCACTATAACCGGTTTGCGCCAAGCGGCCTCTCAGGATGCTGCTCACCGGGAATCGCTCAACTGGCAGCTGCAGTCGTCTCAGGCGGAGTTACGTAATGCCATCCGGCGCGCTGAGGAATCTGAACGTATCAAGCAGGAAATCCAGAATGAAGGTTCATCCTTGATGCGCTCTCTAGATGAAATGCGTCCGAAGATTATTGAACTCACGAACGCGAAACTCGAGCTGAGCGAGAAGCACAACACCTTAGAGCACGCCATCCGGGACCGAGACGGCGTCATCGCTCAGCTGGAGTCCTCACTTCAAGCTGCGCAAGGTCAAAACGAATTACTAGACACAAAGCTTCGGGATGCAGAAATAGCCCGCGAGAAGGACCGATCGGCTGCGCAAGAGACGCAGGACGAACTTCAGAGGGGCTATGCCGAACTCGAAACGGAATTGTCTGATGCCCTTGCAAGTATCCGGGAGCTGGAGGTGGAACGTGCCGGACAACGACAGCTAGCCAGCAAGCAAGTGGAAGAACTTGACCGTATGGGCGCTGCCTCTCAGAGCCTGAAAGAGGAAATTGCAGCACTGCATCAGGAGGTTGAGGAGCGAAAGTTGGCCGAGGTAGAGCAACAGGAGTTTTTGGAACGGGCACGCACAGATATCGAGGCTCTCCGTGCCGATTTGGTGGTGAAGGTCCAGGAGATCGAGGAGCTTCATGCCGAGCTGTCTACTGCTACCGCCGACCCAGCCTCGCCCTCCTTGGATAAGGAGATGATAAACGCGCTTAAACAGCAGCACCGTCTCGAATTGTCTGCAGCGCAGTCCCAGATCCGAGCGCTCCAGACTGGCGTCTTTGAGGCCGAAGCCCGCGCACATTCATTCCAGAGACAACTGAACCAGTCTGAGGATCAGCTGGCGCAGCTCCGAGCATCGTCATCATCACCATCAGCTTTAGCACCACATCCACATCCATCGTCGTCATCATTATCACAACACGCGACGCAGCGGCCATTCACCCCACCAGATCACCACCACCCCTCTCGGCCGTCGAGCCGGGCACGGAGCCACTCTGACGATCTCCGGCGCGCAACGCTGACTCAGCGCAGAGGGAGTAATAATGGCATTCCACTCGGCGCTGCGCACTCCGCATTTGGCGCAAATCTCTCTGCAGAAACGCGACACAAGCGCAAAGTCAGTCTCGGGATGCTCAAGGCCCGGATCGACAGCGAGATGGCTGCGGCTGGCTCGATCTCCCCCTCACGTGCGGCTTTGCCCTTGCACGCTGCGGATGCCGACAAAGCATCCCCTCGGTTGGACCCGCATGCAACCAACAACACCAACAACTCACACAAGCGGCCGCAGTTCTTGGATGAGTCTCACATCTTCTGGTGTCACTCATGTAAAGGAGAGCTCGTAGTCTTGTAGCGCAGCCCCGTTTTACATACAGCATGTTTCTCCTCGATTGGGTATGGATCTATTTACTATCTGGGATACCAAGCAAGGACTAGAATCGTACATAGGTTGTTCATAATAAGACCCTGAGGGTAAGTCATCGAGTCATTCATATCACCGCAGTGCGTTTCGTTTTCAGCTTGCGCAGCTTCACCATAAGATCCTGCAATCGTGGACTTAATTCAGCCAGCCAATCATTCTTAACCACTGCCGACAAACCTGGATCTCCTCGAGACGAAGGCTGCCCCTGTGGCTCTCTTCCTCCACATAATGTTCAATACTTTCGAGGACATCACCGATAAGATCACGGTAGTCCACGCCAAAAAAATGTGTAAGCTTTGCAGCCTGCCTCCTGCGGGCTTGGAATGAAGTCATCTCAGGGGAGGGGCTGTTAACATTGAATTGCGAGGCAAGGGAGAGCGAAGACGATCGACCGGGTAGCGAACGTCGACGCTCAGGGCGAATAGTCTTTGCGTCGTCGTCCCGCGCTAAAGTGGTAGACCCTTCGGCTCCTGACTGATCGTTTGTCAGGATCGAATGGAGTTCGGCGAGGGATTCTCTGTCATCCTACGACCGGGACGTGAGTATTTGTACCCCTGAATGGAGAGGACAGTGCTCACTCGGTCGATGATGTCGCCTAGAGAGTCGAGAGAATACCTGTAATGCATGTAGACGGAGGACGCGCGTTTGCCTGGCAACTTGCTAGCCTCAGGGCCGAGTAATGGCAGAGTCGACTCCGAGAGGCTGCCTGCCCGGTGTCTGCTCTGCCTACCACCTCTGTTCAGGTATGAATTCTGATTGAACTTCCGACTGGCTGGCAGCTCGGCCTCACGGTGAGGATAACGCTCAGTTGAGTGGACCCTGTCCTTTGGCCTTTGAGACTGCCGAGTGTGATACAATGTCTGCGGGGGTTGTACGCCAAATACCTGGGACGACAGTCATGCTCAGCCAACTAGCTCTCGTCAGGAAGGAGACACCACGATGGTTCACCTTCTCCATCTTGACCGCTCTGCGGACGTTGATGGCTTTCTCATGTTCGTCGAGTTCTTCTTTCATCCGATCATCCGGATCAAACGAGTTGGTCTTGAACTCGGCGGCCGAGCTACTCCGGCGTCTGCCAGGGTGACGGGTGTGGACTTTGCCTACGGTGGGATCAAGAGCAGGGAGGGCGTCCTTCGCATCACTGAGTCCAAGAACTAGGGAGGTCGGAACACGAGAACCGAGGAAACGGTGGAGCTTCGCTATCTTCTCTCTCCTGCGGCGACGGTCTTCTTCCGGGGTATGAGAGTGAGGTATGAACTCAAGAGAGTCTAACGGGCAAGAACGGGGCGTAGACGGGAAAGAATGTGGGGAGAGCATGGGTATGGGTTGACTGTCACCATCCGAGGGAGCAATAAAAGAAGCCGAGTCCGTCACGTCTGTAGTGCCAGTTTTCTTGCCTCTTGCCTTGCCCTTTCCTTTTCCCTCTCCCGGCCCCACCAACGACGGCTCTGAAATGGAGAGCGTGTCTATGGGTAACATTAAATGGCCATGCATGGTATCGATAGAGTCGACGGATCGCGTGCTTAGCTGAGACGCCCAACTTGTACGCGAGTAGTGGCGCCCCGGCCAGGAGGAAGGCGTCTCAGTGCCTATTCCTCCGGGTGGTTGCCAAGGGGCCACGGATAGCGACGGCGGCTCGCCCAACAACTGGGTTAACTTTTTAGACTTTCTTACGAGTTCTGCTCGCTCCTGCGGACGGAGATAGTTTGTCGTCGGGGGACGCTCCAGGAGGAGGTCTGACAAGTTGGAGCTTTCACGCGGACTCGGGTCGACAGCTGTCGGTGGAGCAGAGATGGAAATGTGACGTGCGTGTGACGATCGCAGATATGCCGAACGCCGGAAGTCGGGCTTGGGCGTTGTAGGTAAGGGAGGTTTTCCGCGTGGGGACTCAAAGAGGGAAGGACCCGAATATCAGGAGGTGCTGGAAAAGGTTATCTGATATTTGTATGCGCACCATCAAGTTGGTATCGATCCGTATGCTAGAAGAATGATGTTGTGCATAGGGGTGCGTCGTCGTAGCATGTTCAGAGCCATCAGCCCCAGAGCTGGGACGAGAAGAACGGCGGACGGGATGGGTATGATAATCGGGAGATGGAGAGAGATCGATGAAAGATTCGTGAGCCGAGGAGAGTGAGTGAGTATCATCAAAGTCGTGAGCTGGGAGTGGTGAGAGTGAGACACGATTGGACATTGTGAGGAGGCGGATAAGGATTAGCCCCAACCCAACTCTTTTCCTTTGCTCCCTCGTTTTTGAGACCCGCGAGGGCCGTGAACCGATCCGAGCCGGTTCACCCGGCGATCGGTGTTCTGTTCGTTGTCCGTACGCACTCCACGAGTCGATCTGATCGTCTGTCCGGCCTGCGTCCCACTCCATTCATTCATATCTCTATAACCTCGTGTTTCGATTTTCTTCACCGCTTCCCTAGTTAATTTCAGTATTGACGTACCTCTTTCTGGATGAGGCGGTGCTTTACAGCAAACAACCGTCGGGATACCCACGTCATTGCCTATTGCATGCACACAAAGCCCTTGTTTTTTTCCTTAGAAAATTAGTTAGTTGAAACGTACAGTACATACTACACCGGACACGTGCATCAAAAATTTGCTTCTCATCGGGCAGCAGCAGCAGCCTAACCTGGCTCCGAAACTGATCCACACAAGAAGCAGCAATTGGTCTGAATCTTTTTTTTTTTGAGAGAATTTTTTTTTTGCCAGGTCTCATACATGTTACAACCTGGCAACTCGCGGGTTTAGTCTGCGCCCGAAATACCGCCCCTCAAGCTCCGTGCCCGTGCGCATCTCCCTTCCGCAGACGGTTAAACTTGGGTAGCGTCTCTCGGAGGTACTCTGCATGTTTCCGACGAAGATCCGCCTCTTGCACCCTCCCACGTCCACTCCAAACGCGCCGTTCCGCGAACGGCCCATAAATAACCGTGCACTCATCCAGGACCTCGTCATCCGTGGGCACCACGAGGCAACCTGCGCCGACAACGCAATACGACGAGATCCGAACAGTGTGGTGCACGCGCCCCCGCGTCGAGACGGTGTTGAAGTTGCCCACACTCGGCGATTCGACGCCTAGAAGAAAAAAAAAAAAAGGATGCCACGGAAATGAGGCCGAGACGTCCAGGAGGTGGGTCATATTGTTAGTGGGACGCACGGCAGCCGATCTCGAATAAATTATCGTCGCCTATTCGCATGACTTCCTTACGCCTGCAACGGACGGCTGATGATGAGGGGGCAGCGCTGCTGCGCTCACGTTTATATGCGCATACAACCGCACCTGTTCACGATGATGGCAGCTTCCTCGATGATGCAGTTGGCCCCAATCACGATGGGACCTGCAATGGCAAAAATGGTCGCTTTGGGGTGTACAATGGTCCCTGTTCATAGGAGCGATAGAAAGCAGGCTGAGATGAGCGAATTTGGACAAGAATACCTGAACCGATGGTAATGTCGCCCTTGAGCTCGACATCCTGGCATACGACAGCCTTGGAGTGGATCGTGAATTTATCTCGGCTAAAGACAGTGTCGTGTTTCAAATGTCAAGTTTTGAAGAAATGTGTTTGAAGCTCACATTGGGGGCATGAGCAGCTTTTGACTTTTCGCACTCGATTCCCACGAGCGTGACAGACCGTCGTTTTGGCGCGAGCTCCGACGCTTTGGCGCGAGTTCTCCACAAGTCGTTTAAATGTAAAATATATACTGAAAATATTTATTAAATAAAAACTCAAATTGTGGAATAATGATTTGTGGCTAGGGAGGGGACTGCCAATGCGCTTCCAACCTAGCTCATCCCCATCCCCCACCAATGATGACATTGCCCCCTTTTCCATCTGCTGTGTGCCCTGAAATGACAACTGGACTGAGTGCTCATGCCATTGAGCACCCTGAGGCCCCCGACAGGATGACCAGACCAAGCACCTGTGCTGCAGAGCACCCACATGAGGAGGCCCCCAACACTGGCAAGATTCCTGCCACTTCAACACGAAAGGGGAGCTTCAATTATGATTGCAATATGGGCAGCTTTCCAATGAAGTGGGCAGATGTCTCCAAATTTGACACGTGGCGCTGGGTGGAGGAGCTTGCTTACTCAATTGAGTTCATCACTGCCCGCATTGTCAATGGAGGAGCGCTGTATTTAGAAAAGCGCTTTTATGTGTGCTCACACCAAGTGTCCAGCGGAAATAAGGACTACCAAAAAAAGCACCCTGGCTGGCAATGCAAAATTGAGAGTAAGAAGACTGGGTGTGCTTGCCAGATTGTGATCAAACACTATCATCACATGCCGATCATTCTAGGGCAATATGCTGAGGAACATGGGCATGATCTGGGTGTGGAAAACATCGCTTACACTCAATTATCGCATGGGGTCCAAGATCAGATTAGATCGATGCTGCACTGGAGGGTGGATACATGGAAAATTGTGCGCAATCTTTATCCATCTTATTGCCTGATCTAACTTATCTATAGATTAAAATCATTCACAATTTGGCACCTGGTGGCAGCTGCGACCAATTTATCATGCTTGCCAATGTAAATTGGATGGCTTGTGTGCTCAAGGAAGAAAACATCAGACTGCACCCCAAAGATGCTATTTCCACCAAACTTTGGGTGGAAAGATTCAAAGAAAGAAATGTATCTATCTTCTACAAGTCTAAGTTAGATCCTCCTCCACCAGGCTCTGCAATACAAGACAATGTTTTTATATTGTGTATTCAAACCATGTTTCAATTGGACGTGTTCCGGCACCTTGGCAGCTGGTTCATTGGGATTGACACAACACATGATACAACCCAATATGAAGATGTCCAATTATTTACAGTGATCGCCAGGGATCACTGGGGTCATGGTATGTACTGTAAATAATAAATATTGAATTTAAGTGTAAATAATAATTATTTGGGGAAGGCATGCCTATAGCCTGGATGTTAACATCAAATACTACGATCCCAACGATTGCCTTCTTCCTTAAATGGATAAAGGATGCAAGCCCCAGTATTAGGCCTGGGATCCTCATGACAGACTGCGATCAGGCCCAGATTGCAGCGTTGCAGACAGTCTATCCACAGAGCCGGGTGCTACTGTGCACCTGGCATGTGCTGCATACAATGTGATCTTATTTTGCTACAAATGAATTTCCGGATCTGTGGGATAATATTAAGGCTTGGGTGAAGACTGATAATCTGACTGATTTTTTCAATCTGTGGGACAAGATTTCAACTGATCCCTCTGTCCCACAAAGTTTAGTGCAATATCTAACCACAGAGTGGATGCCATCACCCCATATGTGGTCCAACGTTGCAAGAAAAATTGATCTATTTTTGAGGAGGGCGACACGAATATGCTCATTGAGGTGTATGTTAATTCATGCTTATTAATGATAAGATAACTGAGCTATAGTAATTTAGTTATCATCATGGATTGAAATCTTATTGGCTAGATGGGAAGTGCAATCGGTGCATTGACCATCTAGTCCATACCCTTGTTAACTCAATGGAGCCAGATTATCAAGCTTGGCATGGGAGACAGATTGTTGGATTGGAAGGCCCCAATCTCATAGGGCAACAATGCCAGGAGATTCTGGCCAGTGCCAAAGAGATCTCCTGTGACTCAATCCAAAGTTTTGATCACACACAGTTTCATGTTGTGTCCCAATCGCGATTGGGGCAGTTCTATATAGTAGATCTGAACAACCAATCATGCAGATGTATTGATCTCCCCAGGATCAATTTCTGCAAGCACATCACAGCAGTCTATGCACATTTCCCTCATCTGCACCCAGAGGAAGGAGGCCAGATCTTGGCCTCAGATCCACCCCATCTCTTAGATCTCCCCCCATCCACTTCCGGATCAGTGGATAATTGGGGGATCCTCACACCAGATACCCAAGCATTGACAGTGTTGACCAGTGCTTTCACTAGCACTATTTCAGCACTCTCCGATCAGTCGGCTCCATCCCAGGCTGTTCTTGATGCTGTCTGAGGTGCCATCCAATCAGCTAGTTATTCCATAGAGACAGCCATTGCTTCCATACAGGGGCGTAGTGCCTTACTGGATACAAATCATATTGCACCCAATCAAAAGTCCTGGCTGGAAACAGCCAAGTGGATGGGCGTGCGACCAGTAAGGTATTGAAAACCACCCACATGCCTCCCTAAGGAGCGCAGTCTGATGGAACAGAGCATCGGTGCCGCTAAGGGCAAGCGTCGCCATATTCACAACGACCTATATGCTGGGGGGGAACGATCTGGTAAGCACGCCAAGCCTGATGCGCTTTCTGCCGCAGCGAATGTGCATATGTGTGCCCATGTGCCTGTCACATTCCCCTCTGCCACAGCACCCCCAAATGCACATGCATGTGCATGCATGCCTGTCTGCATCACACATCCCCCCACCACCGCACCCCCTTCCACATTCCGGTCATAGAATCATAGATTTTATTACTACTGTACTTCATTACACTGAATGAATGACTTAGCGAAAAAAAACATTGGCGGAGTGTGAAACAAAACAAATAAATGAGTTATTAAATTGAGTTTAATCTACATTTTTTCTGAAGTATAACACTTATCAAATGAAATGCATGGAATGTGCCATTGTCATGCTGGACGGAGCGTGGCGGTTCTATCGATGTTTCTGTCTGGCAGCCTCCTTGGCTGTTCATTCTCTTGCTATGAGGGGTAGGGTGTCTGATCTGTCCCTGTTTTTCTGTTGTAGGTGTAGGATGATATCTGCGTCAGTGACTGTCGTCTTGGTTGTCTTCTGTGGAGTTCTAATGCCTTGTTAGAACGGCTGTGGGTAGTGGCGGTGTTGGCTGCTGTCGTTCCCTATCTCCTGAAGGAGGAAGGGGATCTAGATGTGAAGGAGTTGATTTGGATACTCAAGACGAGTTTCCAAAGGAAGGGATGTCTGGAGTGCTGATACACCTTGTATTGCACTTAGTTCATTGGTATGCCACTAAGGTTGTGAATGGAAGGAGCTGCTCCTTCCTGCTGGGTGTTCTGGTGCAGATAGGGTGATTCTATAGAGCACTGAGAGGTCCATTACTCAGTGACCTTCGTCTGTCTTGAAGCGAAGAAAGGCAACGCCTTTCTGAGCGCTTAACGTATGTGTTGGAGTTCGAAGAGTTCCCAATCGGGACTTGGTTTACTATATATGGTAGATTAAGTGAAACGCATCACTAAGTTGCTTAGCAGACCCTAGGGTACGTTCTAGGGCACAAGTGGGAGGGGAAAGGGGCTGGGAAGCTTCAGATCACTTAGAGGGTTGCTCTGAGAATGTCTAAGATTCACAAGAGACCAAGCTTAAGGCTTTGGTCCCCTTCTATGAGCGTATTTATACATAACTATTTAGGCGGAGTCTTTGGCAGCGTCTGACGTGTTTCAGTGGCAGTAAGGCCATGAAAACTGTCGGCAAATTAGTGTAAGTACTTTAGTAACAAGCTGAGGCAACACAACAGCAGAAGGGATCGGCAGGAGTGTAATAGCGGTAGTGTAAGGTAAGGGGGGGGCAGTGGTGACGACTCTAGCCAGACTGTGGGAAATATGTACGTATAAGGCAAGAAGATTAGTAAGCGTAAGCATCCCAATAGTCCACCATGACAGCCGTGCTCCAAAGCTAAGCTGTGGGGCTGTCACGTGATGCAATCGAGTGCAGAAAGTAGCCAACTAGACCTGAGCCAGTGACACTGCATGCAAATCAAAGTATTTCTCAAAGTATTTCTCTGGTAAGTGATGAAATGTTAAAATTTTTCCAATCACGTGACCTGTGACAACCAATCAGATTTTTTATAGGTCATGTGCTCAGGAAAAACTTTAACATTTCCCCAACAAAAATACTTTGATTTGCATGTGGTGTGAGAGAGGAGAGAAACGAGTCACGTGATGCGTGGCATTGTTGTTACTTATTGATCGTTGATTGCTGTTAAATTGCCACATCCGAATCTTATCTTCTCTGCTCTGACCCTTATCCTCCCAAATGTCTGGTGCAAATAGTGAAATTTATGAACTTGTGTGCCTTGTCGAGGGAGACGACGCCCTGTTTGATGTTATCGCGCCACCGACTACGTCGACTCGTAGGCTGAAACGCCTCATCAAGGAAGAGTGCCAGTACGGTGTGCTCCGCGGCATTGATGCCAAAGATCTGACCATTTGGAAGGTGAGGATGACCATTACCAGTGACAGCTCAACTAACTCTTCTACAGGTTGATCTCCCATTCCCCCCCAAAAATGAGCGGAAACACCTCACTGGTAAAAACGCGCAGGAATCAGTTCAGCTTGAAGAAACCGACGACATCTCCGATCATTGGCCTGTGACCTCGCCGCCTCCCCTCAAACGTCTACACATTATTGTGGAGGTTCCTTCTGGTGAGCGTTGTGTACATTATCCTTTCTCACTTCACTACATCTTTCCTCGCTGCCTTGCTGACAATCTCTTCGTCTTTCATTGCGACCTATCATGCACTTTTGCTTTAGATCGCAGTTCATCCGCATCCGAATCGCTGCCTGGAATACCTCCTGCAGAAACAAGAGACCTTTGGCCTGCGGTCACTATAAACGCGACTGCTCAAGGAAACTTCGGTGGGCCGGCCGCTGTCGAGCGTAACAAGATCTTTGAATTGGATGGCATCGAGCCGGACTTCCTTCAGGAATTCAGAACCAAATTGGAGCAGCGGCGTTGGATTGAGCCCGATACAGTATGCTTTTTCAAATCACATACCACTCTAGTTATTGAATTTTGTCACAGGCCTGGCCTCGCGTTTTTTTAAGTGTATTTCCCGTATTCGACAACTACTTTCAAGACGCACCCATGGGCGTCGGGCAAGGTGACCGCGTCTCCAGCGAACATCTATTGTATCATCTTGCAGGCGCGTTTTTAAGCGAGGGTTGGAAGGAAGGCAACGTCATCAAAGAGGAGAATGTCATGTGGATCTTCAATCAGTTAGGGTGGCACATCCATTCGGTTCTCGGTTCAAGGGAAAGGCACGCATTGTGGGTGTTGCTATTGTTCTATTATTTGCTCTGGAGGTTACATTTGTTGCAGTCGTGGCGACTGGCCGTTCAAGCTTATTGTCTCTGTCGAATCTGAGCAGAAGAAATACCGCTACACCCCACGAAGCGATTTCCATGTTTCCGTTGATCAATTGGTGTATCTTTTGGTTGAAGTTCAGTCAGACAACGATCAAAGTGACCGATATCGGATGCTTCTTCAGGCAGCGTGTGCGGCGCGACTTGGGCGCAAGTCTTATGAAGATCCGTTCATCGTCGTGGCATTGTACATTGAGAAATCTGGTAGGGTGACACGATACTTTCTTTTTCAATGTGATGCCGCTGAGCCTGAGGTATGCACATTTGAATCCAAACAATCCTGCGGTTTCTCACTGGTTCTTCTAGGTTTCCTATGTCTCGTCCGCCCAAGACTGGAGGCAACCGCACATATTGTTTACTGCTATGTTCGAAATTTACAACCTGGTATCGCTAATACAAAGTGACAGACCTGAGCTTGGAAGTATCAATGATCGCATCAGGTTACTCGGTTTCGACCTCTCGAAGAATTTTAAAGATACATTCATGTCGAAAAGGACGCAGGCTGACACCGGCGGAGATGCTACCAAGCCTCCTAAGCGACCCCGAGCAAGTCACGCGGGCCAAGAGGACAATACTGGCAATGGCGCGCAGCGTGGCGAGCACGTCTACCACGATCGCCAGGTTATCGATGCATTCACGCGGGCAGGGTACACGTTGGAGTCGAACGATGAAGACGAGAATGGCTGGGCGCCGCTGAACCAGGTAAAGCAACCGACCACACTATCTGTTGGTTGGCTTGAACTGATGAGGTACATGCAGTTGAAGCCCACCATGCGACACGCCATAAAATCCAACGGCAGCGCCGTTGTCGTGAAGATGCTCCATCCCTACTCTAACGAGCTCGAGATTCTCCGACATCTCCACCAGATTGATTCACCATATAACCACACCATTCCTTTACTTATGACGCTCGAATTGAATATGGGAACGTTCGTCTTGCTTCCAGAAGCGACTCCCCTAGATCATGGATTCGCACTCGGAATGTTTCGCAGCGAAATTGTGGATTTTAGCCAGCAGTTGATAGAGGGTGTTGCATTTCTGCATCGCCTCGGTGTTGCCCACCTCGACATCAAGCCCCAAAACATCGTTGCCCGTCCAAATCGATTGTTCATAATCGACTTCGATATCTCTATCCGCGTCGATGGCCCAAATGCGTTGATCGATCGCTGGTGCGGGACTCCTGGATGGATGGCCCCTGAGATTGGTCGTCAGGATCGCCCCAGATGTTCATATAGTCCCATACGAGCTGACTTGTGGTCTTGCGGTCTGGTGCTCCGGTATCTTGCAAGCAACGGCACTGTTAAAGAGAACCCGTTCAAGATACTCACACGCCAGCTGTTGAACAAAAACCCGCGGCTTCGTCCCCTGTTACATCGGCAGAGCCCATTCAGGGTAGGGCATTCGTTGAGCAAACCGCAAGTTATAATGAAACGAAAACCGGATCCCCTTCCCCATGGTGCAAAGCGACTGGCCATCGATACTGTACATCCTTGATACCACATTATTATTATAACTAATGAAACTACTGTGGTACACATTCCGCTGTAGTGAACCCTTTGTAATTATATACCATCTTTTTGTAAATGTACATTGTTTTTCGAGCAGGAGGAGCGCCGGTGTAACGTGTAGCCTCAACACTGTTCGAAAAACTCAAAGTCATGGCCTGCCCTCATGCCAGTGCTAACTTGTCTGGCATGGTCCCTTCCATCGTCCGTCCTAACGTGTGTCACTGGCCCCAATGTGCCATCCCCTCCAATAATGCAAATCTATGATTGAGTGAGAGATCGCAGACACACGTGTGCGTTGTCTGTAGAGCAATGATTGTACTACAGTGCATAAGTATCTATGAAAGACTATGGATAAGCAATAAAGATGCTCACCTCAGTGTTGCCGTACGGCACAATAACTGAGGTGACAGTAGTTCTACTCTACTGCTATTTATCTATGATGCAGGCTCTTGGCCCAAGGCTTCTGAAACATTGTAACTAATTGTCCTGGTTCTAGTGAGATTGGTATGCACGTAGCACTGTCTGTATGTAGTTAAATACCTGCTGTACTCTAATACCATACATATGAACATGTGTCCACAGGTGGCTATCTACATGAGTCTGATTGCTCAATCATTCTGCCCCAAGCTGCCACTCTGATGCTCTGACCCAGGACATCCTGATCTGAGGCGACTTCAACATCCATGTGCATCACCTAGCATCAGAAAAGGGGAAAAATACTTAGGACAGTTTACACAGCTTATATTGTACTTGGAAATTTGGTCTATAAGCCATAATGTCAATTTGTTATGGACTGGCATTTTTGGACTGACTTTGCTTACATCATTTTTCTCCTTTTATGGTAACCGCTTTCCCATGCTTCAGACTGACACCTCCACTACCCATTACCTACATTACTATATCTCTATTACATGTCAGACCCCTTCCCTTGCTTCATATCGATTTGGCTCATTACTCATATAGTCAGACTAATATGCATTTCATGTTTCAGGTTCAGGTCATACTAATTACATACATACTGGCACTTACTCATTGTAACCGGCCTTGGGTAGCCATTCAACTGTCTAGCCCATGTAAGTTCTTGGAACTGGCCAGGAGTCTGATTGTGTCTGTATGTCTGTCTGGTTGTATATGCGCCTGAGGCACTGTAGTTTTATTTTTGGTACACCCCCTTCTTTGTGATTTCCCTATTGTTCCAGGAAGTATCACATGCCCCAGGACCCTATTGTCCTGCTAGTTAATCCCCATTTAGACGTACCTATTGTTCCCTTCTTGGTGTCCCCATTGTTCCCAGTCTAGTGCTATTGTTCTGTGTCCATAAAGAGTACTGCTTACCCCTTTGGGCCCTAAGCCCTCATCTTCTATAAGTAGGGACTCTGTAGCTGCCTTGTAC